>CACVCL010018992.1:0-116511 GCA_902729485.2 Mus minutoides | reverse complement strand
AAAAAAATAAATTTCTGAAATTCTTGGGCAAATGGATGAATCTGGAGGATATAATCCTTAGTGAGGTAACCCAATCATGAAAGAAGTCATTGGATATGCGCTCACTGATAAATTGGTATTAGCCCAGAAACTTAAAATACCCAAGATACAATTTGCAAAACACAAGAAAATCAAGAAGGAAGACGAGCGCATGGATGCTTCATTCCTCCTTTGAATAGGAAACAAAATACACATGAAAGGAGTTACAGAGACAAAGTTTAGAGCTAAGATGAAAGGATGGACCATACAGAGACTACCCCACCAGGGGGGGATCCATCCCATAATCAGTCACTAAACTCAGACATTATTGCATAGGACAGCAAGTGTCTACTTAAGGGACCCTGATAAAGCTGTCTTGTACAGAAGTGGATGCTCACAGTCATCTATATAATGGAACACAGGGCCTACAATGGAGAAGCTAGAGATAGAACCCCGGGAGCTGAAGGGGTCTGCAACCCTAGAAGAGGAACAACAATATGAACTAACCAGAACCCCCAGAACTCGTGTCTCTAGCTCCACATGTAGCAGAAGATGGTCTAGTCGGCCATCATTGGGAGAAGAGGCCCCTTGGTATTGCAATTTTTATATAGCCCAATACAGGGGAATGTCAGGGCCAAGAAGTGGGAGTGGGTGGGCAGGGGAACAGGGCGGGGAGAGGGGGGAGGGAACTTTCGGGATAGCATTTGAAATGTAAATTAAGAAAATATCTAATAAAAATATTGAAAAAATATTTTTAAAATATGAACATTACATTTTGTTTTTTTATATTTTTTATTAGATATTTTCTTCATTTACATTTCAAATGCTATCCCAAAAGTCCCCTATACCCTACCCTGCCCTGCTCCCCGACCCACCCAATCCTGCTTCCTGGCCCCTGCATTCCCCTTATGGCATATAATCTTGGCTAGACAAAGGGCCTCTCATCCCATTGATGACCGACTAGGCCATCCTCTGCCACATATGCATCTAGAGACACAGCTCTGGGGGAGGAGGGTACTGGTTAGTTCATATTGTTGTTCCTTCTGTAGGGTTGCAGATCCCTTTAGCTCCTTGGGTACTTTCTCTAGCTCCTTCATTGGGGGCCCTGTGTTCTATCCAATAGATGACTGTGAGCATCCACTTCTGTATTTGCCAGGCACTGGCATATCTTCACAAGAGATAGCTATATCAGGGTTCTATCAGCAAAATCTTCTGGCATATGTAATAGTGTCTGAGTTTGGTGGTTGTTTATGGGATAGATCCCCGGTTGAGGTAGTCACTGGATGGTCCTTCCTGCCATCTCAGCTATGAAACTTTGTCTCTGTAACTCCTTTCATTGGTATTTTATTCCCCAATTTAAGAAGAAACAAAGTATCCACACTTTGTTCTTTCTTTATCTTGAGTTTCATGTGTATTGCAAATTGGTTAGTCTAAGTTTCTGGGCTAATATCCACTTATCAGTGAGTGCATATCATGTATGTTCTTTTGTGATTGGGTTATCTCACTCAAGATGATATCCTCCAGATCCATCTATTTGCCTAAGAATTTCATAAATTCATTGTTTTTAATAGCTGAGTAGACATTTTGATATTTTTGATAGATAATGTAATTATCATGTAATCTTAAAAATAATTAGGATATGTAAATCCATACTCAAGTCATGGGTATTTGCAATTGTTTTTGTGAACCTTATTTAAAACCTTAGCATTTTATTTCCAAACTTTGCAAGCAATTTTTTTATTTTAGATTTCTGAATGCTATTTTTTGAAACACAAAAATATGTTCAGAATTTCTATTCTTTATCTAAATATTTTTCTCAGTTCAGGAATCAGTGCTGTGTCATCCCCTGTGCATAAGACCTGCGTACATTTCATCCATCACATCCCCATGTGCATTTTGAGTCATTTTAACAATGGCGTGTAACAGACTGATAATCTATATGCAGTTGACTGAGACATAGAGACAAATATCTATAAATTCCATCTTTCCGATTTATTGATTAATGTTGAGTGAAAATATTTTCAATTGTTACATTTAAAGAAATGAGCCACCAATATTTTTATTTATTCTAGAAATCATAAAATTGCAAATCCTTTTGTAATCACTAACATTATTCCCTGTTATGTCTCTATGTATCAAACCCACAGTATAGGTACATTTACCATGTATATTATAATATATAGGTGTGTGTATATTAATTATATTATATTATACCATATTATACATAATTGTTTTTTCTTTTGTCATAGACCTTGCTTGTCAAGCATTTCTCTCTTGATAATGTCCTTTAGCTGTTTATAATAAAGAAGATCAGAGAACCACTTGTGGAAGTCACTTATTTTCTCATGGAAGTGGGGCTTGAGAATTAAACTAAGTCAGCATGCTTGGAAGTATTTTAACCCAATGAACCATTTGCCAGCACTAATATGAACAATTTTTAAGGTGCCTTTATATTTTCTCTTCAGATAAACTTAGAACCTATTATATTTGTCTTGTTACCATAAAGAACTTTTATTAGTGTTTAACCTTTAATATTCCAAAATTTAAGCAATATATGTTGGATTATTGTGTTTTAAAGTTGTGGTTGCATCTAGTAAAAATAATTTTTTCTGAATATTTGTGCTTCATAGTTGGATAAATACGATGATATATGTTATATTATTTCAAAAAGCCTAGTTAAAATTCAGGAACAAAACCCTTATAGATATTGTACCAGCAAATTAAATACTTCTGTTTGGTAAATTAATAACAGTTAAATTAGTTATTGCCATTCCTTTTATTTCTCAAACTGTATCTAAGTATAACTATACATTTTCACACTCACAAATAAAACATATTTGAATTATTGTTCTGAGAGTGAGCTAGTGTTTACGCAGTGATGAATGGAGATAATTCAATCTACAACTTTTATGATTCTGTTCTAGCATAAATAAGTATGTTGCATATTATGAGAACTTAGACATTCAGATAAAGTCTCTAGGTGAAATGTCGATTGGCTTGGAGAAAATTGTTTAAAGATAATATTGTCATCTCTTAGAAATATATAATACAACTGATTTTAAATTATATTTTATTGAAAATAAATTTTTCTTTCATATAATACATCATATCCACAGTTTCCCCTCCTTCTACTCTTTCTAGCTTCTCCCTACAACTTCCCTCTCCTCCAGATCCTGTCCTTTCTTTCCTATTCAGAAAATAGCAGATCTCCAAGAGACAATAACCAAAGAGGACAAAACAAGATACAATAAGACAAGACAAAATCCCTCATACTGAGGCTGCTCTAAGTAATCCAATAGGAACAAAAGAGTTCTCTTAGAGCAGGCAAAGGAGCAAGGTCCCTTGGTCTTGCAAACTTTATATGCCCCAGTACAGGGGAATACCAGGGCCAAGAAGTAGGAGTGGGTGGGTAGGGGTGCAGAGTGGGGGAGGGCATAGGGGATTTTTGGGATAGCATTTGAAATGTTAATGAAGAAAATACCTAATTAAAAAAAAACTATTTGTTTTGATTTTTAGACATTCCACAAAAACACCAAGCTAATGGCTACAACATATGTGCAAGCCCTGTGATTGCCATTTTAGTCTCTCACCCAAGTAAGAACTGCTTGGTTGATTTAGTGAATCAGTTTTTCTTGGTGTTTTCCATTTCCTCAGACTCCTAAAACCATTCCTCCACTTTTCTGCAGGGCTGGGGGAGGGTCCAGATCTACATTGTAAATGCAGAATTGAGCAAACTTAAGCTTATATAAATTATATGAAAATAAAACAGTTTTCATTGTTTCAATTTTACTCTTCTGAGTTTGAATGAAAAACAGAGGAGATTAAAAAAAAAAAAAAAAAAAACAGAAAAAGACTCTTTAGCATTTTAGGGGTGGCTATGTTCCCATGTTTATACTCTCTCTACAAATTGCTAATCAAAGAAACCATTTACCTAACACTATACTAAAATGTTTAAAGATGATACAGAGAAATAATTTCTTTCTGTCTCCAGTTGCAGGTGTTTTCTATTTATAAAAGTGTTCTGCATAGAATTCTGTAGTAGCAATTTAGCATCAATTTATTACAACACAATATTAATTCAGAAAATCATTAACCTTAGCTACCTTATGGGTAAATATAACATGATAGAGAAGTCAGCATTAGAGTAGAGGTTTGTAAACATGAGAGTACTTTTTAGATAGAATACTCATAATGATGTTTTATCTTTTATTATAAAATAACATTTTTAATAATAAAAGCCTTTCATACTTACTTTTAGACATATGACTTCAGATATTTCTAAGACTTCAATTTAATTTCCAAAACACTTTAAATCATAAGCATTACTTTTGGCATGAACTTTTTAACCTTAGGAGGAACAGTACCCAAGAAAACACAAGGAATAAATAATATAAGATAAGCAAATCAAAAGAGGGCAGAACCCACACAAGACAAACAAATTAATAGGAACCAACAAATCCTATTCATTTATAACTCTCAACATCAATGGTCTTAGTTCCTCAGTAAAATACAGAGACTAATAGGGTGGATTAGAAAGCAGGTTCCATCCTTATGCTTCATTCAAGAAAACACCTTTCAAAGACAGACATAACCTCAGGGTCTGAGGATAGAAAAAGCTATTCCAATCATTGGACTAAGATGTAAACTGGTGTAACTATTTTAATATTTGATAAAATAGACTTCAAACCAAAACTAATCAGAAGAGATAGGGAAGGACACAGCACACTCATCAAAAGAAAAATTCTTAATAAAATACTTGCAAACTAAATCAAAGAACTAAATCAAAAGAGTCATCCACCATGATCAGGTAAGCTTCATTTCAGAGACACAGGAATGGTCCAACATACATAAATCAATAAATGTAAGCAACCATATAAGCAAACAGAAAGAAAAAAGCCATGTTCATTTCATTAGATAAAGAAAAACACTATGACAAAACCCAACATATCTTCATAATAAAATTCATGAAAGCATTCAGGATATAAGTGGCATATCTCAACATAATAAAGGAGTTCACAGAAAACACATAGCCAACAAAAGTCTAACAGTGAGAAACCCAAAACATTTTATTGGGATACACTGTGCAAAGGTGTGCCTCTGTGTATTCAGATGTTTATATTTTACCAGCAAAGAGCTAATGGTCCATCACCTGTGTCATATTTTATAAATATTCCTTCCTTCCTCACCTGTCTAAGGCAATCTAGGATTTATCTGATTGGCTTTAATAAAAAGCTATATGACTAATAGGTGGGCAGGAGTGGAAGGCAGAACTTTTACACCAGTCATAATATGATATCTCATGATGGCAAGAATCTGAAATAAGGGGAACACTCATCCATTGCTCATGGGAGTGCAAATTTGAACAACAACTAGAAAAATCATTGAAGTTGGGGGGGGGGGAGTAGTCCTCAGGATGCTGGTAATCAATCTATTCAAGATCCAGCTATACCAACGTAGTGCATGTGCATATACCAAATGATGCTGCATTCTTCTACAGACATACTGTTCAATCATGTTCATAGCTGCTTTATTAAAAATCATCAGAAACTGAAAGTTCTTAGATGTCTATAAACAGATGAATGGATAAAAATATGGCATATTTACACAATGGACTCTTATTCAACATTAAACAAAATGCTATTAAACAAGTAAATACTGAAAATCACCTTGAGTGAAATAACTCAGACCCATAAAGACAAATATGAGCACATTATCTGTTAAATCAATGAATGATAAGCAAGATACAATCTGCAGAGTCACAGAGGTTAGTTGTAGAGTATGCGACTAGGAAGAGTAATAGATCTCTCTAGGAAAGGAATATCAAATAAATAATAATAAGCTTAATAAGATGGGGAGACTTGAATAGGAGGGTCAAATGAAGAGGTGGGAGGAAAGTGGTAATTAGGAAAGAAACACAAGGAGGGATAACTTAAACTAAGAGTCTTTTGAGGGGTCACATGGAAATATGGTACAGTAGAAGCTTCCTTAAATACATGAATATATAAAGTCAATCAAAAGGAAATTGCCTAGCAACAAGGGAGATAGAGTCTAAAATGTTCCACGCCACAACAGCAACCCAAGGATTACATTTTAAGTGCCTTTTTAAACATCAATTTTAAAAAGTAATATTTTAAAAAAGAATAAACCAGATATAACTATAGCCATTTACTTTTATTGATCACATACAGTACAGCTTTTTAGGCTGATTTCTGAATCTAAAAATAAAAACTGAGTTGATTATATACAGTTTAAGATGAGTTTACTTACCACATCGTTTCTCATAATTTCATCCCTCAAATACTTAAGGAAATTTTAAAGTTTCAAGGATGGCAATAGAAGAAATTATGTTTCCATTTTGGAAACAATGGCCAAGTTTATAACAAATCATTTCTTTTAGAGTTTTTATTTCTATTTTTAACTTTTAAACTAACAAAAAGACTTCTGAAATTGCCATACATGCTTTGACCATACAAATCCTGGCTTATTCCTGTATTTGATGGTACACTTATTCGGAGTACCATGTCTTGTTCTCTCTGCGGTTCATTACCATTTTGCTTAACTTGTGTACTTTTCAGTTCATAGAGTTTACAAGGAAAACAAAACTCAAGTCAGTAGTGAAAATGAACAAGATCATGTCTGGTGTGCAGCATCTACATATGCCAATTACTTTAAGAAATGTTTTTATCTAAGTTTGAGTTTGGTTTAATATTTATTTTGATTTTTCATTCTTGTTTTGAGTGTATGTTTTGAAAAAGTGTAACACCCCCCCCCCCCAGACTTAGAAGGTTCCCTGAACTTCATACAGCTGCCGCCATGATGGAAGTGTCATTCAGACCTTAGAAGCCAGCATGTAGGCAGAAACACCAGCAAAAACAAAAGCAAAGTTCTAATCCATTAAAGTCCATAGTTCATAGCTTGGGGAAAGTCTTTAAATGTACTAATCTTGGTTTGCTTTTCTTATTGTTTTTGTTTTTAATTTCTATATAACTGTTTTTGCTAACTGGGGATTATCAACCCAGGATGTGGATTTTTAAAGTCTACCATGTGAAATTGTCAGAACAGCCCTAGAGTCATGAACACCCAGTTTAGTCACTAGCTGGCTTATAAAGACTTCTATTGGCTGAAACCTGTCTTAAGTACTATTTTCTGGTGAATGCTTTATAAGAAGAGAGAGGAAAAAATAAAGTTGTATGGATAGAATAGTTGGGAAGACTTTAGAAGTATTGGGGAGGCAAATAAGGTTGATAATATTTTGTGTGAAAGTATTAATAAGAATAAGTTAATTACAAAACAATATTTGAAAATAATCAAACTGAGTTAGTATCCAAATTTCCCTTTCTGTATAAATAAAACCCTCCATCTACAATCTGTCCTGCTTTCAAGATGGTGGTCCAGAACTTGTGGGAGTGGCAAGCTAATATTGGGATTCAGATGAGGCCAATGCAACAAGAGAGCCCATAGCTACATTGCCTGGATAGCAATGAACCTGAGTCTAGCCAGCACAAAGACCTGGGGTAGAGTCAAACATGACTGGCTGAAAAATTATGAAATGATTTCAGTTGATATTTTGCTATACTCATAAATGGGTACCTTTGGGAGTAGAAAAGAGAGGATAAGAGACCCACAGGGAAACATTATGTAGAAAATCTAAATTGGAAGTCTGTATTCAATCCCTCTCCCTTAGAGATCAGGGAACCCCATTGTAGAAGGCCTGGGAAGATTGTAGGAGTCAGAAAAGATAGAGAATACCAGGAGAATATGGCCTACCAAATCAACTAAGCAAGGCTCATGTGGGCTCATAGAAACTGGAGTGCCAAGCACAGCGTCTGCATGAGTCTAGACCAAGTCCTCCAACTGTATGGTATGGCAGTTAGCTGGGTGGTTTTGTAAGACTCCTGACAGTGGGAGAAGGTCTGTCTCTGACTCTTTTGCCTGCTCTTGGGACTTTTCTTCCTATTGGGATATGAGATTTTTACTTTCTCTCATTGCTTCTTGTTTCCTGTTTGGCTGTTGTCTCTTAGAGATCTGATGCTTTCTGAAGAGGAAATGGAGGTGAAGTGGATCTGGGGAAGAAGGGAGCAGGAAGAAGATGGGAGGAATAGAGGGAGGAGAAACTGTGATTGAGATTATATGAGAAAAACATCTATTTTCAGTATAAAAAATCTGTTATTTCAGATACTTAACATAGGTAATAGACACAGTTATCAGCCTTCTTTTTATACACAGGGTGAAACGTAAACATACAGTTTCATTCTGCAGTTTTGCATACAGATTTTCCCAGTGTCACTTTGAAATGATTCCATCTTCCTTTCAATGTATATATTGGACAATTAACTAAGAGGATCTGATCACTGAAGAATTAATAAAGTGAACCAAAGATGACTGCCAGGAGCTGGTCATAATCCTCAAGTGTTGCTTTTATATGAACCTAGTAGACTCAGTATTGAATGACACATCTATTTTTTACAGAAATGTGTAATAAGCTACTTTTATAATTTTGTTTCATATGAGGGTAAGACTTAAGTCTGAATGAGCCTCATAGAGTTTTTTTTGAAGTGACATAAATATAAACATAAGTTATTAAAGAAAACAAGAAGGATGTGGGAAATGTTGTCACATCTTCCTAGCACCTGTGGTGATGCCCTGTTCTGAGCTTTGAGATGTTTGATTAGGCTCTTCAGATGTCAGGTATGTATTCTACCTCCATACTGTTATTGACATCTTAGAGCTTAAAGTTTCAAATCAAAATATTAAACTCTATATTTGTCTGCCAAAAGATAGTCTCTTCCATGCATTCTATGATAGGAAATCTGTACCTGTGAAATCTCAACAATACAAAGCCCTAAATATGTCCTGTAAATGACAGAGAAAAGAAAGGGAATCCAATATTATTTCAATTAAAAAATAAGTAAAATTGTAAAATATAAATATTTTAGATCTAACTAATAGAAAACTTGATTAGTGAGTAAAATGGCTTGTGCTCTCACAGAACAACAAAAATACAATATAAAGATAAAAAGTTTATCTGAATGAGCTCTAAAATAAAAATCTTTACAATATTTCTGCCAAAAGAAATTCTTTACTGTACTTTCATAAGGCTTATGATTTTATTTCTGCATATGCTTATTTTATTTTAAAGATCTCTGACAGTATTAGAAGTTATCAACTCACATGTTTGAATCTTGTTGTCATTAATTTACAGAGTTATAAATAATACCTAACTCAGGCAGGCGAAGTAGCTCTACTATTGAGAGCTCTATCACTGATTGCTCTTGGAGAACATCAGGATGAAAATTCCAGGACCCATCAAACATTGCTCATGACTGCCTGTAATGCCAACTTAGAGAATGCAGCACCTACTGGTGTAAAATGCCATCTGCACCCATGTGCATATATATACCACACACACACACACACACACACACACACACACACACTCATTTAAACAGATACATATGATAAAAAATAATCACACTTCAAACTACTTAGTCTTTTCATATTTGTTCAAATTTAAAATGACACTTTTCTGTATCTAACCAGTATACGTTAATAATGAGAGTATCAACAACTTGGAAGTGTGATGTATCTTATTCTCTGTTTAATGTGTTTATCTTGTGTATATAATAATATGCTTTGTTATCTGCCTTTATTTGAAAACATGTAAAGCACCTCTTGTAAATTCTGTTAGAAAAATTAATAAAGTAAAATAAATTATATATACCTCGTCCACTTATCAGACACAGAGCCCTGTGGAGTCCAAAGTGGAACTACAGCCAGGAGCCCCTCCCCCCTTACCAGTATACCAGCCTAGCAACCTATCAGCTGCTTTATCCATCTCTGGACTAAAGACCACTGGAAACAGAACTAGCATCCCAATTACTTAGAAACCAGCAAAAAGAGTTAACTCCTCCCCATCTCTCCCTGCCATCTGCTTGTCTTATCAGCCACATTTATGAGCCTGGGCTCCAGTATCACAGAACTTCAACAAGAGAGCCCCAGAGCCAGTAAGTCCACCACTTACCTGAATACCTATTAACCACCCCACCCACCATTAGCCTCCAGTAACATATGGGATCAAATTGTAAAACCCAGGTTGTTCTAAGAATTGAAAACTGCACAACTTAATAAATTAGGTAACAGCCGGGTGTGGTGGCGCACGCCTTTAATCCCAGCACTCTGGAGGCAGAGGCAGGTGGATTTCTGAGTTCAAGGCCAGCCTGGTCTACAAAGTGAGTTCCAGGACAGCCCAGGCTATACAGAGAAACCCTGTCTCAAATAAATAAATAAATAAATAAATAAATAAATAAACAAACAAACAGCAAAAATATATTTAAACACTCATGCAATAAAGGCAAGAACAAATAACCATATTAAAAAACATCACCACCATTCTGAATCCAGAGAGCAATGTGTCAACATGAAAGCAGAAACAACAATAGTCAATACACTGTCTCCTGAGAGAGCAATTTACCTGATAAACAAGAATGTGGGCTAAAAGGAATAATTATAACTATGTTCAAGAAACAAAGTTTATATCAATAAATGCATACCTAGATGAAGACAGGGAAAACATTAACATATGAATAAAACCATGACTATGACTCAAGATATGAGCATAGAGTTTTATAACATAAAAGGACTTCTGAAGAACAACCAAAATAAAATAAAATTCAAAATGAAAATTTAAGAAATTCAAAGAAGAAGGTTATGGTAACATGTTAGTAACAGATTAGTTAAAATGGAAGATAGACAAGGTAAGAGAAGTGGATCACTTTGTAAATATGAATGCCTAATTTAAAACTCTAAATTAATATATGCAGAATTAGAGTTTTTTATTTCCACTAAGTCAGATCTACAGCATACTCTAGAAAGAAGACTAAAGAAAATATTCTAGGGCTCAAGAAATAAAATATCCAGAAAACTTAAGCAAAAGAAGTCTAAGATAGCAAGAGTAGGACAGAAATTTATAGACATTGTTTAACACTCAATATTAATTGTCATAATTCCCCGATGAAAGACATATACTAAGAGATTATATGAGAAAATAGGACCCATCTCTTTTGCTGCCTCCAAGAAACATACTAACCATCAACAATGGTCAAACTTGTAAAGAGAAAATTTAGAAAGAGTTATTTGAAGCAAATGGAACTAAGCAACAAACAAAGGAAGCTATTTTGATACTTGACAAAATTAATTGCAAATCAACACTTGCCAACAGGGAAGAAGCCTGTATACTCACTGATAGTCACAAATACTATAAAATACCTTGGTGTGACTCTAACTAAGGAAATGAAAGATCTGTATGACAAGAACTTCAAGCCTTTGAAGAAAGAAATTGAAGAAGATCTCAGAAGTTGGAAAGATCTCCCATGCTCATGGATTGGCAGGATTAATATAGTCAAAATGGCTAACCTGCCGAAAGAAATCTACAGATTCAACACAATCCCCATCAAAATTCCAACTAAATTCTTCACTGAGATAGAAAGGGCAATTTGCAAATTCATCTGGAATAATAAAAAACCTAGGATAGCAAAAACTATTCTCAACAATAAAAGAAACTCTGGGGGAATCACCAAGCCTGACATTAAGCTGTACTACAAAGCAATTTTGATTAAAAAAAGAACAAAACAAAAAACTGCATGGTACTGGTACAGCAACAGACAGATAGATCAATGGAATAGAATTGAAGACCCAGAAATGAATCCACACAACTATGGTCACTTGATCTTTGACAAGGGAGCTAAACCATCCAGTGGAAAAAGAACAGCATTTTCAACAAATGGTGCTGGCACAACTGGCTGTTATCATGTAGAAGAATGCGAATTTATCCATTCTTATCTCCTTGTACAAAGTTTAAGTCTAAGTGGATCAAAGACCTCCACATAAAACCAGAGACACTGAAATTTATAGAGGAGAAAGTGGGGAAAACCGTTGAAGATATGGGCACAGGGGAAAAATTCCTAAACAGAACAGCAATGGCCTGTGCGGTGAGATCAAGAATTGACAAATGGGACCTTATAAAATTGGAAAGCTTCTGTAAGGCAAAAGACACAGTCAGCAAGACAAAAAGGCCACCAACAGATTGGGAAAGGATTTTTACCAATCCTAAATCTGATATCCAACATCTACAAAGAGCTAAAGAAACTGGACTCCAGAAAAACAAATAACCCCATTAAAAAATGGGATACAGAGCTAAACAAAGAAATCTCAATTGAGGAATACCGAATAGCTGAGAAACATCTTGAAAAAATGTTCAACATCCTTAATCATCAGGGAAATGCAAATCAAAACAACCCTGAGATTCCACCTTATACCAGTCAGAATGGCTAAGATCAAAAACTCAGGTGACAGCAGATGCTGGCGAGGATGTGGAGAAAAAGGAAAACTCCTCCATTGCTGGTAGGATTGCAAGCTTGTACAACCACTCTGGAAGTCAGTCTGGCATTTTTTTCAGAATTTTGGACAAGGTACTACCAGAGGATCCAGCAATACCTCTCCTGGGCATATAGCCAGAAGATGTTCCAACTGGTAAAAAGAACACATGCTCCACTATGTTCATAGCAGCCTTATTTATAATAGCCAGAAGCTGGAAAGAACCCAGATGTCCCTCAACAGAGGAATGGATACAGAAAATGTGGTACATTTACACAATGGAGTACTATTCTGCTATTTTAAAAAATGAATTTATGAAATTCTTGGGCAAATGGATGTATCTGGAGGACATAATCCTTAGTGAGGTAACCCAATCACGAAAGAAGTCATTGGATATGCGCTCACTGATAAATGGATATTAGCCCAGAAAATTAGAATATCCAAGATACAATTTGCAAAACACAAGAAAATCAAGAAGGAAGACCTCATTCCTCCTTTGACTAGGAAACAAAATACCCATGAAAGGAGTTACAGAGACAAAGTTTAAAGCTATGACTAAAGGATGGACCATACAGAGACTACCCCACCGGGGGATCCATCCCATAATCAGTCACTAAACTCAGACACTATTGCATAGGACAGCAAGTGTTTACTGAAGGGACCCTGATAAAGCTGTCTTGTACAGAAGTGGATACTCACAGTCATCTATATGATGGAACACAGGGCCCACAATGGAGAAGCTAGAGATAGAACCCCAGGAGCTGAAGGGGTCTGCAATCCTAGAAGAGGAACAACAATATGAACTAACCAGAACCCCCAGAACTCGTGTCTCTAGCTCCATATATAGCAGAAGATGGCCTAGTCAGTCATCATTGGGAGAAGAGGTCCCTTGGTATTGCAATCTTTATATGCCCTAATACAGGGGAATGCCAGGGCCAAGAAGTGGGAGTGATTGGGCAGGGGAGCAGGGCGGGGGGAGGGGGGAGGGAACTTTCGGGATAGCATTTGAAATGTAAATTAAGAAAATATCTAATAAAAAATTGAAAAAAAAAGAAAAAAAAAAAGAAAACTGATCTTTGCAAAAGATGGACAGCATTACAGAATACCATAATTATTTGAAAGGTAGATTTATGATTCTACAATGAATATATCTATAAAACAATTTCCATACCTAAGCTTTGGGAATATTGCAGAAAAGGGGACAGAAATATAGAATGATCCAGAGAAACAGTTTGTTGTAAAATTCTCTCTTCAAGAATTGTCCGAAACTATACCCATAAAGTCTCACCAACCAAACTGCCTATATAAGAACTGAAAAAGAATAACAATAATAGACACGATAAAGTGGGCAGAGGAAAGATCACAAGGTCTCAAAGAACTGCAGGCAACAAAAGAATTCTGAGAGTTGGAGAAATTATCTTCCTCAAGGAATATCACACCAATTGGTTATTCAATACAAAATAAAGTCTTGACAACATATATACAAGTAATTTCATACAGATTTAGCAGATTGTATTTATGAATATATATGTATTTGCATATTCATATAACAATAATCAATGAAAAATAGTCTATGAATTAGAAAGAGAGTAAGGAGTATATGTGAGAGTTCAGGAGAAGAAAGGAACTGGTTAAAATTATGTAATTCTATCACATTCTCAAAAAGATCAAAATAGAAAGGAACGAATTAAAAAGCATTTAATGAAATAAGGTCCTAGTTTCTAGAAAACATCAAGATGTATAAACCTTTAGTGAAAGGAACCAAAAGAAATGGAGTGGATCCAAAATAACAGAATTAAAGAAAAAAAGGGGGGGGGATTAAGATCACATAATCTCCATCGCACTCAGTCTGATGGTTGGCTGCATCTGAAGTGGCCAGGCTCAGGCAGAGACTCTTATTGCTCCTGTCAGCAAGTACTTCTTGTCATCAGCAATAGTGTCTGGGCTTAGTGTCCACAGAATCCTAGGTTTGGCAGTCTCCGAATGGTCTTTCCTTCAGTCTCTGCTCCACTCTTTGTCCCTGCAGTTCTTTTTGACAGGAAGAATTCTAGATTAATATTTTTGAGATGGTTGGGTGGCTTCATCCCTCAACCAGGGGCCATGCCTATCCATTGAAGATGGTCTCTACAGGTTTTATCTCCCCTTTGTTGGGTCTTTCGGCTAATGTCACCCCTCTTGGGTCCTGGTAACCACTTGGGACATCTGGGACTTTTTTTTTTGAGACAGGGTTTCTCTGTGTAGCCCTGGCTGTCCTGGAACTCACTTGGTAGACCAGGCTGGCCTCGAACTCAGAAATCTGCCTGCCTCTGCCTCCCGAGTGCTGGGATTAAAGGCGTGCGCCACCAAGCAGGGCTTACCATCTGGGACTTTCTAGTGGCTACCCCCAGCTCCCCATCCCCCACTGCTATACACCTCCATTCAGATTCCTTACCCTCTGTACTTCTCCCCTGTCTCCTCACATACCTGATCCTGCCCCCATTTTTTCTCCCCCTCATCTCTTCTTCTCAGATCCTTTTCTCCCTCTACCTCCCGAGATTACTTTATTCCCCCTTCTGGAACTGAAGCATCCACACTTTAGTCTTCCTTCTTGAGTTTCATATGGTCTGTGAGTTCTATCCGGGATATTCCATGGTTTTTTTGGCTAGTATCCACTTATCAGTGAGAACATACCATGTGTGTTCTTTTGTGCCCGGATTAACTCACTAAGGATGATATTTTCTAGTTTCATCCATTTGCCTGTGAATTTAATGAGGTCATTGTTTTTAATAGATGAGTAGTACTCCATTGTGTAAATGTACCACATTTTCTGTTTCCATTCCTCCGCTGAGAGACATCTGAGTTCTTTCCAGCTCCTGGCTATTATAAATAAGGCTGCTATGAACATAGTGGTATATGTGTCCTTATTACATGTTGGAGCATTTTCTGGGTATATGCCCAGGAGTGCTATTAGTGGGTTCTCAGGTAGTACTATATTCAATTTTCTGAGTAATCACCAAACTGATTTCCAGAGTAGTTGTACCACCTTGCAATCCCACCAGCAATGGAGGACTGTTCCTCTTTCTTCACATCCTTGACAGCATCTGCTGTCACCTGAGTTTTTGATCTTAGGCATTCTGACTGGTATGAGGTGGAATCTCAGGTTCATTTTAATTTTAATTTCACTGATGACTAAGGAGGTTGAGCATTTAAGTGCTTCTCAGCCATTTGAGATTCCTCAGTTGAGAATTCTTTGTTTAGCTCTGTACCTCATTTTAATCAGTTTATTCTGTTTTCTTGAGTTAGACTCCAGAGAACAAAATAACCCTATTATATTTTTTATATTAGCCCTCTATTGGATATAGGGTTGGTAAAGATAGACTGAAGGAGCTGAAGGGGATAGAAACCCCATAGGAAGAACAATATTAACCAACTAGAGCCCCTCCCAAACCTTCAAGGGACTAAACCACCAACCAAAGAGTACACATGAAGGGATCCATGGCTCCAGCTTCATATGTATCAGAAGATGGCCTTATCTGGCATCAATGGGAGCGGAGCCCCTTGGTCCTGTGGAAGCTTGATGACCCAACCTAGTAGAATGCTAGGGCACTGCGGCAGGAGTGGGGTTGATGAGGGTAGCAAATTCATAGAGGCAGGTGGAGGGGTGGGGACAGGGGGTTTGTAGAGCAAAAACTTGGAAGGGTGATAAAAAAATAGAATAAGCAAAACCAAAACAAAAAAAAAAAAAAAAAAAAAAGACCAGAGAATCTCAAGATCATACTTTTAAACATACATTCTGCCAACTGAACCATATAAATGAAATGGATGTTTTTTTACATATAAATGACTTAAAGTAAATCAAGATGAAATAAGTAATTAAATAGATTCATAGCTTAAAATGAGATGGGAGTATTAATTTAAAGTCTTCCATTAAAAGCAAGTTTAAGGTCAGATTGATTCAACACAAAATCCTACCATACCTTCCAAGAAGAGGCAACATTGGAATTCTTCAAAATATTATGCAAAATAAAAAAACACTTTCAAATTCTTTTTATGAGGCTATTATTGACTTGATATCAAAAACCACTCAAAGATCAAAAAAAAGGCAGTTATGGAACAATGTAATTTAAAATATGTGTCTACTTAAATCAGGAACAAGATTAACAAACAAATGTTCATTTTCTCCACTCCCTTGTTTTATGAACTTAGTGCTTGAAAACTAATCTAGGGACATAAGACAAATTAAGAAGGAAACATTATGTACAATTAGAAAAGGAAGAATTCAAAAGCTGAACCCCATACATGGCACAGTCAATGAGGCCAAGAATTGGTGGATAAGCAGGTCATCGACCCACAAATATTCTGCTAATTGACCTGGCTTAAAAAGAATACTCTGATATTGGTATACTCATATATCAATGTATTTCTCAACCCTCATCAGAGAAGCTTCTTGCACTAGATGGGAAATAGCAGAGATTTGCAATGTGCAGAGAGTAAGAGGTTTCAGAGTGCTTAACCATAAATGGGAAACCTCTAAACACTTTCAAGTGTTTGCTAAATGCATAATACCAATCATGCAATATATCATCCGAGAGTTCTGTTTCATTCCTTTTGTTTTGAGGCAGCATAGAATGATTTGCAGCAATCACAAGTCCAGGGAAACTTCATGCTAGGGAAATGTTAAATGCCAAGCCATTTACCTTCTACCTGAGGAAGTCTATTAAATAATGAAATGCACATTAAAATTGAAATAGTTAAAATGGAAATCCTATTTTCACCACATTATGAAAAGTAGAAATAAAAGAGCCCCAAGGGAAGGCACAAAAATTAGAGACTCACTCATTCAGTTAGGAGTCCCATAAAAAGACTAAACTGAAAGCTAAATACATGCGCAGAGGACCCAGTGCAGGCCCTTATAAGCCATATGCTTGCCACTTCAATCTCTACAAGTTTATATGAGCTTTTCTCAGTTGGTTATGTGGGCCTTGTTCTCCTAATGTTCCCCATTCCCCTCTGCCATGCCTGCAAAATATGCTAGGACAATAATAGCCCCAATGGTATGAGTAACTACCCAAAATATGATTTAAGACCCACTCCACAAGATAGATCCCATACCCAACACTGCTTGGGTGACCAAGAACCAAAGATTAGATGGCACAGACTATAGGCATAATGATACTGTGCACTGTGTAATTCGAATGCTTCTTAGTGTGCACTCATATCTAGTTATAATCCTTATTCTAAATATCGCCTGCCTCAATGTTGTGTAAACATTGCTCCCAATTCTTTCCTGATTTATAAATAAAAACCGATCATCCAATGACTGAGCACAGGAAAGGTTAGGGCAGGACTTCTTCCCACTCAGGGGAGTTAGCAGGAGAAAGAGGAAATGGAGATGAGCCACAAGGAAAGAATCCATGAGACACCAAGAGAAAGCCACAAAAATGCAATTATCTTGAGGATTTTAACTGGGAGGCAGCCAGGTTAGTTAAAAGGATTAAAACAGAGTAATACTGCTCAGTTGTTGTGCCTCTAGAGCATGTTAAATAAATATAATGGTCTAGTCTCAATTATTTTGGGGCCAGTAGGGTTAAGAGAAAAACTTCTACACTCAGTAAAAGGTTCCAAAGGAAAGTAATGATGTAAAAAGTCACTGAGAACAGAAGCTTTTGACGGGTGGTTTATTGTTAGGCTCCACATCAGAACATAACTGGCAGTGTTTGGCAGAGGGTTGCAAATTAGATGTCATGTGGGAAACAAGAAATTTTCTTGAAAAATAAAGTAGCAAAATAATGTTATAGAGCAGTAGAAAACCTAGAGGTCAATTGCAAGAGGAAAGTTTTTTTTTAAGGGGATTGAAATTTCTATCTTTAATTCTATAGGTGATATAGAAATATATAGTGAAGATAAATGTTCCATCTGAAATATAGTGTATTATACTGGAAAATACACAATATACATTTCTACTATGTGGTTAAAACCTTATTGTTACTATCTTTCTTGATAATAGGTAAATTATACAGTGGAGATAACATAAAATCTAGACATAGGAAACCCTGAAGTAAAGAATATTATCATATATGTTATGCAAGATTTAAAAAAATACTGCATGCAAAAAGAAAATATTAGTAAGACATTATATTTACCTTGCATACAAAATTCGAATTATATCATTTTCTTTTTATTCTGGTAGTATTTATTGCTTTATTCAAACGAGGAAATGTACCAATTCATACATAGTAGAATAGTATTTTATTCATGATATCTTTGTTTGTTCCTTTTTGTCTCTACTTGTAATCATTGGGAAGCTTTGAACACAGTACTCTTTGAAACAAATTTCATAGAATAAATCCTTAATATGTAATAACATGTGAAATAAAAGTAATAATATAAAAATATGTAAGCAAACTAGGAGATAAAGTACAAACATGTAATCCTTAAAACAACAAAAAATACATTTGTTGCATAGTAAATTGGAAAGATTTCATGGCTTGCTATGTTTTGAAAATGTTAAAATATTAAAGAGGCTATAATCATAAAAACACATTATCTAAAATTATAAAAATAAAGAAAAATATATCCATAAATATTCACAAACATAAGTCGAATTGATTAAACATAAGTAACCAAAAATTCTTTGAAGTGTCATTTTAATATACATGGATAATTCAAAATATATTTAAAATTTGAAACAATGCTGTTCACCTGCATTGATCTATGTGCATTGTGTAAGAACTTCAGTATGTTCTAAACTCATACTTGCCTTAAAAATTGCCAAGGCAAAACTTCTGAATAGTTATTTTTTTCCCAGCATATTAGGAAGAATCTGGAGTTTTATACTAAGTTTTTACAAAGTTAAGCTATAGGCAGATAAATCTAGTTGAGAAAGTAAATGTCTGAACACTTTAAATGTAACTTCCTCTTCTGATTCAAGAGTAACATTTTTAGAGGATAAAATAAGTGCTTGAAAGCCAAGACTATGAACATTCTTGGTTGAAAAGTGGTGGAGAAAATGGAGAAAGAGTAAACTGAACTTTTTCCCTCGTTCCCCAAAGGTGTTTACAAAGCTCTCGGCTCAAGATAATTTAAAGTTTAATATTTTGACTATAGGATTTAAGATGTAATTGCTTTGTCTTTCCTTGTTCCTCCCTAGAATCGCTCTCACAACCCACACTTTCTTCAGTGCTACAAGTTTTTGCATTAACCTCTAGGGCAGTAGAATGGAATTGAGACAGGTTTTGTAATTAGCTGTGGTTGTAAAAGTCAGGCTATCAGAAGGCAGAAGTTGCCATCAGAGTCAGTATCAGAAGAGAGTCCAAGTGCTACTGCACTTGGAGAATAAATCTGTTGCTGTAGCAACCAGGCCCCATTTGTTATCAAAGAAGGAAACACACACAGAAAATGAATAAAATGCTTCTGCTCAATTTTAAAAGGATAAAAGTATTTAGATTCAACACTTTAATAGGGAATTAAGTTTCAACCTTTAGATCCTAAAAACAAGCTATTTTAAAGTATAATCACAAAATATTAACTAGAAGAATGAGTTTGCAAAATTTTGTACAAATTTGTGTATTCAAAAAGTTATTATTATTTCCAATTATTGAAAATGTACTGAAAACTGCCCATTAATTATTTTTTCAGAGACTATATATTGTTTGCTAGTGTCTGTATAATTCTCCACTGATACGGTTTTGATGTACTCTCTTCTACATCAAAAACACCTGTCATGAAACTCCTCTTGAGAACTAAATAAGAAATAAGATCCTGTTTTAGTTGATGGGCGCTATAAGAAAACTCCTAACAGCTGTGCAGCTTCAGCACAGAAATTTATTTTTCACAGGTTTAAAGCTAGAAATGCAAAAATTTAGAACTCAGACAGATTTATAGTGTGGTCATAAGCCAAATACCCTGAGAAGATGTATTCTGTGGTTTATGCAAGAGAAAGCACAGAATACCTGCTTTTGGGATGCTTTTACTGTAGAAATAAATACCATAATTTTGAATTTCATCCACATGAGTCAAGCACCTCTGAAAAGACCTGCCTATTAATATTATCATGATTCAAACTATGTTTCAAAATGGGAGCTCTGTGGAGACACTTAATATAGAAGAACATTTCTTGAATGATAGACATAATCTGGCTTCTAATATCCAGGGGCCATTCATGCAAATTAAACACTTGAAAGAGCTACAGTAATATGAGTTGTGTACATCAAAGTACATTTTGATGAGGTGAAACTAGAAAAAAAAAATGGAGTGAGTTGCCTGAGGCGTCATCCAGGAAAATCTTTCTTCACCCAAGGTCGATGAAGTTGTAGTGTCTCTTCTAATGTAACCAAGCAATGAAAGTTTACTGTAGGTCTGAAGAAAAACTAATGGTCCAGTAGAAGATAATATATGTTCCTTAGTACATTGTTTCTGAAGAGTTAAACATTGGGATGGGAAATATAAGAATACTTGACAAAAGTTGACAGACTGGATAAGACATCAGGGAAGCATGGAAAACTTTAAGTAAACTCTCCTCAATCCCTTTGCCCCATCCACCAACACAAGAGGCAGTCTCTCCATGGAAACCTACTGGCTCCACTGGCCAGAGAATCAAGTAGGTGATCTTTATTTTTCTTCATGTGCTATGATTCCAATTTTCCCCATCTCACCCTTAGCCCTGTAGCAGACTACCTGCAGGAGCCTCTCTTCCTGCCATCCCTGTGGACTCCATAGATCCTTGTGGAAGACCCAACATTCCTCCCTCTCATGGACCTTCTCAGTTCCCTTCCCTCTAGGCCAACCCCATTCCTGTGTGTCAGCACACAATGGTAGAAACAAGTTCTAACAGAAGGAAATCAGAGGTCCTCCTTATCAACCAACCTACAGCCAAATATGTTCCTAAGATTCAAAAAGGGTAACAGGCACCAAGAAATGTACACCCACCCATCAAGCAAGAGTAGATACAAACACCTAGAATAACAGCCATCCCAAGCACAGATGCCCAGATCACTTTATTTTTTTCTACTTTCATGTATTGAACAGTTTTCTTCATTTCCTCCCACTGTTTAAGATTTCATGAACTTCATTACTGATATCTATTGTGTTTTTATGCTGGTGTACCCCTCAAAACCCAAGCTATTGCTATCTAAAGAATAATAATAAAATATAATATGATAGGATAAAACAAAAACCACAAATCAGAAGAGAAGAAAACAGGCAAACAGAATGAGAAATGAGCCCAAGGAAAAGTGTAAGAAACAGACACAGACACAGAGGCCCACTTACATGTTCATATACTCAGTAGAAAATGGTATAAATATAATTTTTATCATCCACTGTATATCACAGCTGGTATATGCCTATGTTTAGTGAAACTCCAAGTTTACACAACTGAGTTCTCAAAAATAGAGGAAGAGATGTGAACTCTGCGGGTACTGGTTAGTTCATATTGTTGTTCTACCTATAGGGTTGCAGACCCCTTCTACTCCTTGATATAGCTGTCTCTTGTGAGGAAATGCCAGTGCCTGGCAAATACAGAAGTGGATGCTCACAGTCATCAATAGGATGGAACACAGGGCCCCCAATGGAGGAGCTAGAGAAAGTACCCAAGGAGCTGAAGGGGTCTGCAACCCTACAGGTGGAACAACAATATGAACTAACCAGTACCTCCAGAGCTTGTCTCTCTAGCTGCATATGTAGCAGAAGATGGCCTAGTCGGCCATCATTGGGAAGAGAGGCCCCTTGGTCTTGCAAATGTTATATGCCCCAGTACAAGGACCAAGAAGTGGGAGTGAGTGGGTAGGGGATCAGGGCAGGGGGAGGGTAAAGGGAACTTTGGGATAGCATTTGAAATGTAAATTAAAAAAAATATCTAATAAAAATCTATTTTTACAAGAAAAAAAATAGTGGAAGAACTCTGAAGCAACTTGTAGAATAAAATCCGAGTTGTTCTGACTCAGTTAGCTTCAAGGTAAGCCTGGCTTGGTTTCACAAGGTCACCAGAGCCTCCATGATATTTGAAATGAGACAATGAAGAAGCCACATGTGCATTTGGCCTTTATAGCATTAGGAAATTATTCTCACTTACTGTAAGGGAATATTTTTCCTATTAAAAAACACTTTCCTTCTTGAGATTTTTGCAGAGAATCTACACACATGTGCATGAAGATTTTTCAGACTCAATCTTCTTTAATATTTGTATTGCTTTATTTATCATCCCTATTAAAGGAACAGTTATAAATATGTACAAGTGACCTTATTGATACAATTGCACATTTTATACATTAGTTAATTCTTACTATTTCTCTCCTTTTTCACCATGAACTTATAATTTACTGGAATTTAATATCCATCCCACAAGCATGCTGTTGAAACATTTGTATAATAAACTCTATTATTTCTTCAGTGTTTTTCACATCATTGGAAGAAAAATGTGATGTAGTCTCAGATAATATACATTTTAACTCCAGTTATAATTCTAACACTTATTTAATCTCTATTTAGAAATTTCCACTTCAACTATGGTTTGAATCATCACTTTATAATCAATCTGCCTGTAATGAGGTGAGCAATTTAAGGGTGGATGAATAATTTTCATGTCTATTAATTTCCATAAATTTTTACTTCATACATAATTCTGTAAAATTAGTGTCTAATATCTTTCTCTCTTGTGTATGTTTTCATTCATTGAATTATTTCTTGTTAATTATCATTTATAATTTTTCTTTCATTTTGAGCCTTGATAAATCATTTTCCTATGTACAGTAATAAAATGACAAATACATAATTTATATATTACATCCTATGGTATAGATACATTGTTGTAACTATGTTAACAGCTAAGGAGAAAATCCAAATATAGAGGGTGAAATAAAGTAGTTAGTATTGTTTATATTTCCATAGAAGGAGAAATAAGCTGTAGAAAGATTGCACACCAACAAATTGCATTATATCCCACATCTAGGAAATTCAACATGTTTTCCTTCACCCTTATTCATGCTACCCCTCATTTACAATATCTGTTTTAAATAAAATGTCTAAATCAAACTTAGAGCCAATGTAAACTAACTCAATTGAAGTGTCAGCGACATAATTTTTAGGTTTTGCTGCTAAAGGAAACCCAAGGCCATTTGTTCAAATAGTTTAAACAAAGTACAATAGAACTGCTTTGTCAATTTTACCTAGTCTGCATCCTATTTAACTCCCACTCATTTATACTGCTATCCTGTGTTTACTCTCACAGAGAATTGTTACACTATGGTATTGTAATGACAAAGAATGACAATGAAGTGTATTATACACACTTCTTTATATTCTCAGTTCTGCCTGTAACTCTACTTTCAAAACTAAGGTTCAAGCCAGAATTGTGAATAATTTCAAGCATGGTGATAGCAGAGCATTTATCTGAGTATAAGATTTGTGAGTATGGTTTGTGACAATGCAGAAACCACGTGTCTCTTCATTCAATTTATGTTGACTTTATTTTGTGAACATTTACCAACCACTATCAATGTGGAGGAATTGTAATTCATTAACATGGATGCTTTCCTCTGTGTGATCTGGCTGGAATACAGGCACACCTTTAATCCCAGGAGACAGAGGCAAGCAGATCTCTGAGTTGAAGAACAGCCTAACATAGAGAAAGTTTCAGGTAAAGGAAAGGAGCTTTAAATTTTTTTTAAAAAAATAAGAAAGAAAGAAAGAAAGAAAGAAAGAAAGAAAGAAAGAAAGAAAGAAAGAAGAGAGAGGGAGGGAGGAAGGAAGGAAGGAAGGAAGGAAGGAAGGAAGGAAGGAAGGAAGGAAGGAAAGAAAGAAAGAAAGAAAGAAAGGCAGCTTAGGTCTAGGTGTAGTTGTACTTGTCTTTAAGCCCACCACATTAACCCCAGGAGACAGAGTTCAAACTAAATATTTCAGAGAAAGACCTCAACAACAGATTGGAAGAAGTAGAAAAAAAGAATGTCATGTCTTGAAAAGAAAGTAGAAGAAATGGATTATAAATAAATCCAAGAACTAAGCAGGGGTAGCATTTTTATAACTTAAACTAATTACCATCAAACCAAACCTAATCAGAAGAGATAAATAGAGGTGCTTTATCCCTGTGAAAGGAAAATTGTGATAGCAGGATATTAAAACCTAAATATATAGTCACCAAATATAGGAGCACTCATGTTTTAAAGTTTTTCTAGTAAATTTAAAACAAAGATCAATCTCCAACACAATGATAGCAGGTAATATTAGTATCCCACTCTCAAAAAGGTAAGTAATCAAGCTAAATAGAGACATTAAGTGGCATCACATCTCAAAACAATCTTACATATAACTATAGAACAATCTACATGAGCATGGCACAATATGTACTCTTTATAGCAACTCTATGGACTTTCTCCAAACTATAGCACGTATTGAAATAATGTATTGCACTATATCCAACCAAGATGGATTAAATATATAAACAAACAACAAAAGAAAAAAACTAAGAGATAACAAATACATGGAAGGTACCAAGCCAAACAAGACAAGACAAAAAGCCTTTGAATCAAAATTAAATGATGAAATAAATGAAAAAGAACATTTTAAATGTTAAACCACAACTTAATTAAAACAAAATCATAGCATGATAAAGTTTTTGAACACATGAAAGCAATCATGAAAGTAAAGTTTATAACCCTATGTACCAACACACACAATTAACAATGAAATTATCTCAAGCTAATAATTCAACAATACACCTGAAATCTTAGAAAAACAAAATCAGTTAACACTCTCACCAAAGCAGTCAAGGAGATATGATCATAATCAGGGCTGAATCTAATAATATATAAATATACCAAAACAATAGTTGGTACTTTGAGCAAAATAGACAAATGGAAGATAGACATGATGAAAATTCAATAAAATTAGAGATTAAAACAGAGAAATAAAATAGACACATGAACTGAGAGAGTCACACACACACACACACACACACACACACACATTTTAAAAATCTCTTCTATTCTACCAAGAAAAATCTAAAGAAAGTGGATGAAGTTATAGGCATATCCAGCTTTTCAAGATGAAATAAATACTTTTAATAGCATGTCACCCAGTGATATAAACACAGAAAATAAAAGTCCTGCAATTGAAAAACATCACAGGACCAGAGGGATTGAATTCATAATTCCATCAAGCATTCAATAAAAGGATCATGTCAATATTCCTGAAACTATTTTGAAAAATGCAAAAGAAGGATTATTTCTAGGATTATAGTAACACTGAAACCAGACAGATACACAACTTAAACAAGTAAAATGATAAGTCCACTATTTCTCATAAACATATTCAAAATTTCTCAATATAACACTTGCAAAGTTTCAACTTATGATAAATGATTTTGGAACAGGTATACATGGATTATTCTTCAGTATAATAAAGACAATATAAAAGAAACATACAACCAGCATCATCCTTAATAAAGGCAATAAAGTGGATACAAATAGGAAAGGTAGAGTTCAAAACATTTTTACTTGTGGATAGCAACATTTTATGAGACCACCAGAAAACTCTTAGAGTTTATAAATATTTTTTAAAAAGTAACAGGATACAAAAGTGACCCCAAAATGAGTAGCCTTTATATATACAAGTAATAAACGCACTGAGAAAGAAATTATGGAAACCTTACAGTTATCAATAGGCTCAAATAATATATCTTGGGATAAATATAAACAATGAAGCGAAAGATTTGTACAATGAAAACATTAATATACTGGAAAAATAAATTGAAAAAGATGCCAGGAGATAGGAAGATCATGATAGACAAGATTAACATTATGAAAACGTTATCCTAACAAAAGCAATATACAGATTCAATTCTATCAGCATCAACATTACAATAACATTTTTATTAGTCACAATTCTCTAGAGAAACAGAATTGATAAAATTTATATGCGAAGGGAATTTATTAGAGTAACATACATGATGTGGTACACCTAGCCTGACAAGAGCTTTCTCCTTCCTCCAAAATGGCAAAATTCTAGTAGGTGGTTCAGTTCATGATGCTTGATTTCTTTATATTAGAATTCAGAGACATAGATTTTAATGCAAACAAAGCGTTGTAGCAGCAAGATAAATAAAATTGCCAACGAGTTGTGTGTGAACATAAAACAAATTTTCATTTTTTTTTTTGTTTTGTTTTGTTTTGTTTTTCGAGACAGGGTTTCTCTGTGTAGCCTTGGCTGACCTGGAACTCACTCAATAAACCAGGCTGGCCTGGAACTCAGAAATTTGCCTGCCTCTGCCACCGAAGTGTTGAGATTAAAGGAATGCACCACCACGCCCGGCTTTTCTTTTCTTTTCTTTTCTTTTCTTTTCTTTTCTTTTCTTTTCTTTTCTTTTTTTTCCACCATAAGGCATGGCTCAGATTGAGGGAGGGGCCTCTGACTTCAAATGACTTCGGTATAGTGTGGAGCTTCTTATAGAAAATGATTCAATGAAGATTATCCTAAACAGGTGTGACCAGTTGATCATCTTCAGTGACAATCATCACTAGCCAATATGCAGATCTTCACAGAAATTGAAATTTCAATCTCAAATTTCATATAGAGCTGGAACCGACCTGAAAACTATCTGACTGGAACACCCCCCTGAGCACTCTCTTTCATGGAACCAGAAGGCATAGTTCTGAGCTTCCAAAGAAGTGAAACAACTCAAAGTTCTGCCCACATATAATACCTCTGAAGCACATGAATGACCAGCATGGCATGATGACCCATGGGTGAGGTAGTGAACACTCAGTAGTAATGCATAGCTTTCTAATTAAGACACTGTCAAAAAGAGGGAGTCTGTGACTGGTATTGGAACACTCTGTTAGTAAAGTCATGATTATTGGAAGAGAATCTACAACCACTAATTTACTAACCAGTATAATCTCTAACAACAATCTATAAATGTCTGCCCTCTTATCCACAGATAAGTGTCGTCTTCACTCCTCATCAAGGAAACTTCTCTTTACAACAGACAGAGACCACTTCAGAAAAACATAACCAATTAAAATGCAGAGTGATAGAGCCCAGTCCCCCAAAATATGTTTGCCTAAACGCTCCCACACCTAAGACTCAGGGAACATGGTGGAAGAGGGAAGAGAAAGATTTTAATAGCCAGATAATCAGGGAGTTTGCTGTGAGATTGTGTTTCTTAGTAATTTTCGAGGATAAACCAATACATTCTTAGCAGCATGACTGCCCAAATATGAGCTGAATGAATATAACACCAATGTACATGCTAAACGCGACAGAGAAAAGCCCAGAAGGTCTCAGTCCTCCACAAAAATCTATAGGCAACTGAAGAAACTAGAAGCAGGAGAGGTGGCCTTTCCCAGGGAAGAAAACATCAATCGGTTGTCAGTGATAATTCGGCAGACTAAAAACATGCTTTTGGGTAACATATAGACTGAACAAGTCATATTTAGGAATATGTGTTTGTGTGTGTGTGGCTGCATATGTGTGGGTGTGTCTGTGTGTGTGTGTTCTAGCAATAACAATTAGTGGGAAAGGGGGCCATAAATTATAAGGAGTAGATATACAGGAAGGTTTGGAAGTGAAAAGAAAAAAAAAAAACATTTTTATGTTGATTATTTGTTTTAATTACTGAAGCAATTGCATGAAATAAAAATAGGTAGATATTTGATCACAAGATTTATCTCAACTAACATAAAAGACTAACAACCAAGGACTCACTTTTCCCAGTCTTAGTTCTTTGAGAAAGCCAATAATTGCTCCTAATGAATACCTTAAGCTCATTTAGGTAGATATTAAAACTGTCTCTGTGGAACTATTTCAAATTAAATTATTATAAGAAGCAAAATAGTTACTTTTATATTTATATTTATTCTGATCTAGGTATATTTATTGATACTCACTTATTTAGTACACTAAAATTACATTTATCAACTTAAAGATCATAGACATTACAAGTTGAAGTAACATTAGAATAGTTTTGGGAAAGTTGTTTCTGAAAGACTCCAATATTTTTTCAAGATATGAACAATTCATTTAATAACTTTAGATGACAAATTTTATCTATATATGGGCTTTATACTATGTAAAATGAAAAAATATAAAACATAATAACCAGTGAAAATTATCATTTTATGTCTGGCTACCTAGCACACTATGCAGACTTTGTGATTCAGTGTATATGCCATTACTTAGGACCATCAGAATCCAATTTCTCTCCTTAAAATTATCTTCCATCAGTCTTAAGATCTTAGGTCAGTGAGAGAGGGCAATGTCTAAATATTGGCATTTGGAATATATCTGGCATCCAAAATGTGATTTGTCAGAATCAAGAAATATGAAGTCATATAGCTTGGCTGAGTGTCTCCTTACCTACAACTAATAAAATATTTAATGACTGTATTGAAAATATAATTTAGTACTAACTGTGGTCACAACACTATACCAAATGTCTGCCTCAGTATGAAATAAGTGAAGGCTACTGATATTTTTATCTGAATTATGCTACCATCTAGTATCCTTGAAATGGCTGTGAAATCAGATAACCTCTCTATGACAGATTCATCACTTCTAAAATAGAACAGGCAAATCTCACAGAATTTCAATGAACAACACACAAAACTGTGCAGCAACAATTTTATCTATGATGGAGGAAACCATTAAAATAGTGATGTTACTGAGAACATATACTGTGATTGTGCCATTCTGTTATTTTATTCCTTACTAATTAACAAAGCCTGGTGTTCCATTCACAGTTCAGGCTTGTTAGAAATCACCAGACATAATTACAATAGTATGGACACATGAATATATCACACTTTTGACATAATGAAAACAATCTGTCACTTCCAATGTGGTTTTCATTTCTCTATTAAAATAATAAATTTCCTTATGTCACTTATGTTTCAAATATTTACTTTCAGAATGATTACTAGGTGAGTAAAAAAATGAGGGAATATACCTTTTAATTTTAAACATTTATGGTCTTATCAAAATTTCTTTGGGAACAAATTTGATTTCAAAGACTTTTCTCTGGGTATAACATGAAAAAGCTGGATGAATTATATATTCCTGGACTGTCAGTCTCTCAGGAAATAAAAATTACCAGAAACAGCTCTGAGTAGAGTATCCATACCTTAAATGTCATCATGAGACTATCCAATTTGCCATCTGTCTCACTATCTGTCTTAAATGAGATGTTAAATATGTAACATTGTATCAGTTGCTGCTGTAGGGATTAGTAACAGAGTTGGAGCCTCTCTATCTCAACTGGCAAAACCTCTTCTATTCTTAAACGGCTTCCCTCTTTTCCACCTCTATGAAGGTCTCCTTATTCTCACTTTGATACATTGGCCTTTACAGTCTGAAATTACAGAAAGATAATTCTTCTAACAGTTTCATTAATTCTACTGAAAAAATCACTCAGCTTATATATTTGTAAGTATAGGAGGACACCAGGTCTGTCTTGAAATCTTGTTCTTAAAATTCCATCATTGCCTGCCAAACTAATCCGGAGGAAGCTTTGTTAACATACATCTTAGCAGCAGTCATTATATCAGATTTAGTTTTCCATTGTAGCATTGTAATATGCTAAGTGTTTTCATTCATCAATGTATATTTAATCCAAAGGGGCAGAGAGTAAACCTTGTTTATCAATAATGTCCATCCAGTATTTAATTACTAGCATTTAAATATGATAATAATACTTTTGTGCCTGTTTAATTTCCTCATCTGCCCCTGTGGTCACCTGGTGACTTTACAAAGACAGTGACTTTAGTCACTGCCATTTAAATCACACAGTAGATAGATTAAAGTTGTTAACTGCTCTGTGTAAATTTAATATTTCAACAACAACAAAGAAATCATGGCTATTCCTACAGCCGGATGGAAATGTTAGAGTTATACTTTATTCTCTCCAGCAAGATAGGGAGCAGTAAGTATTACCCCATTGACATAAATTTTATTTTTTAAAAAAGTTAGAAAAAATGGCTCCTTCACAGACATTTTGAATTGTCATAGGAGCTGGTCCATGGAACAATCAGGTGGATTAGACATGAGGCTTGACTCTGAATTGCAGTGTATTTGAATAGCTCACATAATTGAGGGAAGGAATTAACTCAACTGTAAAATTCCACTTTCTTGTGTTAATAAAATCTATCTACAAGTATGTACAACCAATTCACACATATGTGTGCTTTATGGGGATCCTTCCAGGTGACTATAATCACTAAGTAAATGAACAAGCTGATGCTTGAAATCATAGCCATTATAATAGAAATAAAACCATGAAGCAAGAACCTGTAAGGCTCTACAGAAACAGAAAATAAATGTATAATAAGAATTTTCAACTTTCAGATAAGTTCAAGTAGAGAGAGAGAGAGAGAGAGAGAGAGAGAGAGAGAGAGAGTGTGTGTGTGTGTGTGTGAGTGTGTGTGTGTGTATAAATATTAAGATTCTCAATATTTTCATGTGATTTTTTTTTTCCGGGGGAGACATGAACACATGTCTATTTTCCCCAAATAAGGCAGTGAAGACAGGCCAAATAAATAATTCCATCCAAGGCTATTTTACTGTAAAGTAAGTTATTGGCTTTACAGAATATGGTTAAGGCTTGGCTTACAGTAACATGGGAGGCTCAAAGGCAACTGCATAACTAAAAGCTCACCCCAGCAGGGGTGATGGATGACTCAAGACTCAACTACATTCTTGGTGCTCTCTGCAGGAAAAATAGGTAGCAGAGCATCCTCTGCTCATTTCATTTCATTTCATTTCATTTCATCTCATTTCATTGTCACTGTTCATTTAAGCTTACAGAGGAAACTTGTTTCAGCATTTACTGACTTTGGATCAAGAGGTTTGTTTACTTCCTGAGTCTTATAAGCTTTGTTTCTCTCTACAAGAAGAGACTGTTTCAATTTTGAGGAAAAATCTATACCGTAGATATTAATGTCACATATTGAAGGATCTGCATAGAGATAGCAAATTCTAGTTTTAACCTAATGCACTTGTTACCTTGTCTTTAAGGGGTGATGTGAGATCCCCCTTCAGTAAAAATGGTAGATTTGGCATTGGGGATATGAAATTAAGAAATAACTTACTATTATAAAGCAATATGCAAATAAATTTAAAGACTTCAAGTTACCTTATCTTTCAAAATGCAACCATTTTTGTATTAAATTATGAAATTGCTCTACACATCTAAAATCTAGTGACCAAATAAATTAGCCAAGTAAAGCAGCCTTCTTTTATTAGGAGTTAGAGAAGTTCACATTATTTCAATCCTACCCATTTTTACCACAAAATAGCTATGTCCATATTTAAGGGTGATTTGGTTTTTTTTTAAAGTCGCTATTTATTAATTTTTAACATATACCTATATGCATATATACATGCATATATAAATATTAGGATTAAACTAATAGTTTTTTTCCTTATTATTTCTAGAAAATGGCAGTTAAAAATGCAGTTCTTGGTAAACCACATTATATTTCTGAAAAACAATAACCTTATTTGTTGCACCAGGACAGAAACTTAAATGAATAGGAAATTTTGATGGAAAGGCTAAATTTGAGTAGAGCATTCACTATATGTTGGGTAGAATGAATGTTCCTTCAGATTTCTTATATTCAGCTTATTTTCTGTCTTAGTGGGTAGTAAAATAGAATAGTAATTTTGTTGGAGAGCAACAGAAATCAATTGAATGCATTAACAATCTTGTGTGCAATGGATTGAAATAGTTGCTTAGAATTGCATATTCTTTTCAGCGCTATCTGACTTTCAGGTCTACAGTTCCTATACTTGTCCATTTAAAATAAAACTTCAGGTTGTCAACATCTGTGCTGGAAAGGCAGCTGCTATTTTATATTTGTATAGCATATTAATCTCAAAATGGCTCTAAACCCAATTTGAAGATAAATTGACTTTTAGAGACACCTAAGTAAGATAAATAGATAAATCAATACATGCACAGTCTAGTTGTCATGGAAATCTGGATGAAAATTAAATATTTTGGTCATGAACTTAGTTTTGGTGTGGATATCAGGGTTGACGATCAGTTCTGTTTTTACATAAGAAATGTATTAAATATAATATCCAGATATTACTGTGCTTTCAAGTATCCCTAGCAAAAAAATTACCACTCTTCCCTTCAATCACGGACTGCTATCTTACAATCATATTTTGTGTCATACATATATTAAGTATTTTATAAATAGTAATGTATTTCATGAAGTATAGGAAATCACATAAGACCTACACAGATCATTGCATGACAAGCCACTGATCACATGTGTTAAAAATGCAATATTTAAACATAGTGACGCTGTGTATGAGTAGTCAGTATCTTTTGGAGGCAAATTATTTTTTTCAACTACCTTTAGGATGAATGCGGTGGTTTCCTGGAGTGATATATTTTGTATGGCACTGAAACTTTACATCTTTATGTAGGGCACATAACAATTTACCTGATGACATTATTGAAAACTTCCTGGGCTAGATTTAATAATTTATATAAATCATCCAGAAGTTTCTAAACATAGTAGCTATACAATATTCAGAAATAAATAAAGGTCAAAATAAAACATATAATGAACAAATTTGTTCAATAGGGAGAAAGAGTCATATTTCATAAAGCAATTTTAAAAACAGAAAAATGTTGCTTAAGGGAATTTATTTTATTCCCACTTTATTTTAGAGGAAAAATGAGAATTCAGGCCTGAAGGCAAAGAAAATGAGTTAAACTTGCAAGGAGTGACTGTGGGTTAAAAAGAATAACGTAGTTATATTTCAATAATAGATTATTTAAGAGTAAATATTCCAGATGAAATGACTATTGATTATATGATAAGAAGGATCATTTTTATCACCATTTAGGGTGAAGCTATCCTGACCGTCCTACTTACACAGTGGCCTTATTGATAGATGCTTTCTGTAAATTTCTTGAAAAAGATAGAGAATCTTCTTGTACTTGTCCTCAGTAAGTCACAAACAACATGTTTGAATGTGTGTATGTGTGTGTGCATGTGTGTATGTGTGTGTGCATGTGTGTATGTGTGTGTGCATGTGTGTATGTGTGTGTGCATGTGTGTATGTGTGTGTGCATGTGTGTATGTGTGTGTGCATGTGTGTGTGTGTCTGTGTATGTGTGTGCATCTGTGTGTGTGTGTGTGTGTTATTGGACTTCTTTCTCTTTTACAGGATTCAATGTGTGTGCCTTTCCTTCAGTGATGCCCCATTAATCGCTTGCCCTTACTGTATTTCATTTAGTAATATATGCCAGCACCTTCTGCCCTTCACTCTTCTTTGATTTTCCTTGTTCTTCTCAGTCTTCAGTTTTATATTCTATACAAGCTTATCTATTGATTGTCAACCATAAGTAAAATTTTTTCACCATGTTTATTTTTTCATACTTTTAAATCATCACTGGGAAAATGATAAGCTCAAAATATTTTCCATCAATGCTTATACATGACATGGATTTCCATTCATTAAGATATTAACTAATTTATCTCAATTGTCTAAAATTTTGTGTTGTGATGCTGACATATTGTTGGAATTACTGTTGCAGAAGGCAACTGATCCTACTTAAATGGCGCAGCAGTGGCAGGAAGAATTCGTTGCTACCTGCCCCAGTGTTCTTGGTTCCAAAATGAAAGACACACACACATAGCCTTATATATCAATATGCCTTAAACAGCTCAATGACTGAGCCACTCCCAAACCTCCCTGTGGCTAACACCTCCCTCTGATACTCCTGTTATTACTTACTAAAATCTATATTACATCTTTGCTGCCCTAGACCCAATGCGGGGAACTGGGGAGGGGGACACGGAACTGGGGCCCTCTCTTGCCCAATTCTTATATGAGATTACTATACTCTTTCTTCTGCACCTCTCAAGCCTGGACCTTACTCCTTTCCCAGCATGGAGGCTCTAAATCCTCCTTCCTCTTTCAGTCCCCCTGCCAGCAAATCCTAAAGCCCTGCCTCTGTCTCCCTGCTCAGCCATTGGCTGACTACTACTTTATTTACCAATCCAAACTAACTGGGGACAGGGGCAGGGTCCTTTAGCATCTTACATGCAGATTTCCATACAATTTTGGGAACCCAATTAACATAAGCATAAGACCAAATTTACAACAATTATTCATATATTTAATTTTTATATATTAAACTATTTTGAATTGTAAATTTTGTTTTCAATTTCTGCTGCTGGTTTACAGAAATTTGATCAACTTTTAGATATTTTATTATATCCAATATCTTTGTAACATTTATTCAATCATATTAACAACTTATAAGTATTCAATTTTCATTTTTGGACATAAGGGTAACATTGAATATAGATAAAATTCCAACACCTTGAAGAAAAGACATACTAGTAGTAGAAATTCATCTCTTACTCTGAAACTTAGACATCAACACTTCAATATGTTATATTTTATTTATTTTAAAATTCCAAACCATTCTTCCTTACCTTAAGGAATTTCTCTTTTATTCTTAGAGTCAATATTTTTCCAGTGGCCCAATCAATAGAAAATCTTTATGGAATAAAACATCAAGTAACTTTGTGAGTGTGAGCAAAACTAATATTACAGAACAAAATATCTATTTTCCCTATGACTGTCTTAGTCAGGTTTTACTGCTGTGAACAGACAACATGACCAAGGCAAGTCTTATAAAAAAACAACATTTAAATGTTTCTGGCTTACAGATTCAGAGGTTCAGTCCATTATCATCAAGGTGGGAACATGGAATCATCCAGGCAGGCATGGCACAGGAAGAGCTGAGAGTGCTGGAAGACTGACTTTCAGGCACCTAGGGTGAGAGTATTAAGCCCAAATCCACAGTGACACACCTACTCCAACCAGGTCACACCTCCAAATGGTTCCAAGAATATACAAACCATCACAATGACATTCTGTAGTTCCATGAGATAGTTTTCTCCTCACTATTTAAAACTTAGTAATTAGCATAGGCTCTGTGATGGTTTGAATATCAATGCCCCCACAGGCTTATATATTTGAATGCTTAGTCACCAATGAGTAGAATTGTCTGAAATGATTATAATAATTAAGAGATGTAGTGTTGTTGGAGTAGGTATGGCTTTGTTGAAGGAAGTATATGATTGATTATGGACTTTAAGGTTCCAAAAGACCATACTAGGATCAGTGTCTCCTTCTCTGCCTGTGGATAAGGAAGTAAAATTCTCAGATACTAGGCCAGCACCTCCCTGTCTGTCACCAAGTTCCCCTACCCCCACCCCTGGGCCATAATGATAATTGACTAAATCTCTGAAACTCTAAGCAAATCCCCAATTAAGTGCTTTTTCTACACCAATTGCCTTGGTTATGGTGTCTCTTCACAGAAATAGAATAGTGACTAAGACAGGGTCTGACAGAAGACATGAAAAAAATTCTGAATTATTAAACACTGAAAATATTGCCAGTAGAATAAATTAGCATAGAATATGTCAAACATATTTATTAAAGATACAAATCATGACATAATTATGCAGCATTAATTATTTTTTGAAACAAATTTCTGAATATGTTTTATTTTTTAGTTTTCTATTTGCAATCTGTTAGACACTAAGGTTACTTTTATTTTAGAAATTTGTTTACATGCCTGTATAACTTCATATCTTCCAAAGTCAACTTCTAGTTTCTTATTGGATTTTGATGATTCAATATGAAAGTGCTTTAGCTACATCAATTTATTATCCACCATATGCATTTTATTTCTGAATTGGTTATATTTTCACATGTAATCTGTCTATTCTAATTCATTGCTAGGACTATTACATTTCTGTTGTGATAACATACAAAAAGCTACTAACAGAGGAAAGAGTTTATTTGGCATTATGGTTTCGAAGGTATAATTACTTATCATGCCAAGAATGTATAGCAGCAGGCAGGCACTGCAGCTAGAACATGAACATAAATCATCATAGCCTCAACTATAATTATGAAGAAGAGAAACTAAACAGAGAATAGAGTGAAGCTTTATGATCTCAAAGCATACTCCAGTGGGCTACTACCTTCAACAAAACTGTACCACCTATATATCTCAAAACAGTGCCACCAACTGGAAACCAACTGTTTAACTACTTGATGATGGGGGTTATTTCTCATTTGAATCACATGTTCCATGGCTCCTGCAAGCTCATGGCCATATTATAAAGTAAAATGCATTTAATCTAGATTTAAAAGTGTTAGCAGTTTATAATACTGTTTTAAATTTCAAAGCCTAAAGTCTCTTTTGAGACTCAAGATGATCTCTTTCAAATGTAGGCAATTTATAACCTATGATAGCAAATAAAATACCATTTCTAAAGGAAGCAACAAGGATATAGTGAGGAAATACTGGAAAGAAGCAAGAACAGGACACAACAGAGCAAACACTGGGAGTCCATCATATCAGGGAAGTGTGTGCTAGCAGGTAGAAGAGTGGCCATATCAGGAAACTGAGAAGTAAAAAATTCAACTCCAGCCATGAAACAGTGAAAGTATGTCAAAGCTATATGTTCTCATGCCCTAGTCTAGTGACTTTTTCCTCTTTCAATGCTACAGCACTAAGTGGAAGTTGTGTCATGTGATGCAGACTCACATGGTACCTTACTAAGGTAGAGATGCACATGGTGTTTTGCTGAGGTAAGACCCATGGTAAACACTTGATGTTTGGATAGAGTGTAAATAGGACTCAACGGACAGAGATGGGGTGCTTACATAGCTAGCCTTGCAACACTTCATTGGTCTACCCTGGTCTTGACGATGGTTCTGGTATCTTCTGTTGACTCATGCTGATTTGATGGAGGCCTGGCTGTCTCTGTTGGATACCACCAATCTGGAGATTCAAATTGTCCCCAAAGGACTACTTCTAAACAGGTCAATATCCCTTTGTCCTATTTACCACCTTTTCTCCACTACCTTTGGTTGGTGAACTAGAAGTGGGGTGGATGTGTTTGAGAACCTTTATTAAAGTAGGTACTAAAAAAATCTAAGCAGACACAGCACAGAAACCTTCACAATCAGCTCCAGCAACTGGGGACCAAGTATCCAAACATGCAATCTTATGAAAAATATTTCTCATTCAAACCACCATAATGATCTCTAAAATAGATGGAAAACAGGCTATAAAGTATACTTAAAACACCACACATAACAGCATGTTTCAGTAATAGAGTATTGGGTGGAGTGGAAGAAGGACAGAAACAGAGAAGCCTCCATAACCCAAGAAAAGGGGTAAAGTACATAAAATTCTAAGACAATAAAATGTACAATTCTTGATCCCTGCTGCTACTTTTTATTCTTAATAACACAATAGTAGGCTACATTTCAAGACACATTCTGTTGGGGTGTTTAATTTGAAACACATTTATTAGTAATTTAATACATAGTTTGTAGCTGCTAATAGTAAAGACAAATACTGCCTTTATCTTTCATGGTCTAGACAAAACAAAACAAATAAACATTGTTGGTATTCTGTCTGGACTCCACCCCCACAGTTGCCTGGCAACAGCCAGGTGTGTTCCTCCCCACAGTTATCTGGCAACAGCCAGGTAGGCTGGCCCAATATAAAAGGGGCTGCTTGCCCCCTCCTCCATCTCTTACTCTCTTACTCCTGCTTCTCTCCCTTGCCTCTTGCTCCCTTGCTCCTTGTCTCTCCCAATTCCCTTTCCTCTGCTCTCCATGTGGTCATGGCCAGCCTCTACTTCTCTACTCTCTTCTTCTCTCTGCCTTTCTCTGCCTCTACTGCCCTGTTAACTCCCCTCCCCATTCCCTGAATAAACTCTATTCTATATTATACCATCCTGTGACTGGTCCCTCAGGGGGAAGGGAGGCCTTCCCTTCTCACCTCACCCCCCATAGAAATATTCTCCTGTTTCTTTATCTTTTTATAATCACAACAATCATAACTATCAATAGTGCTATAGTACGTCTACTTCAAGTAAACTGGATCTGTAGACAGACATCAAACTACCAAAACTGTAAAATATAAATGTCACTTTTGTTTCTTCAGATGAAGTTATGGCATGAGGGCTGTGCCCAGGTTATGCAAGTGCACACTTTGGGCTGACCACAGAGCATTTCTTTCTCTGTTCTAACTATTTCTAAGTCTAGTCCTCAAAGCTTCTAGCCTCCATACAAGCTAATCTTCCAAGCTGACTAAATCAATCCAGCTTCTCTCTGAATTGTTCTTATTGGCCTCATACTAACTTTGACAATATGTTTTTATCTTCTGGCTTGTTCTCATTCTCTAGCTAATTCTGTCTTTACCTATGTCTACCTTGTACTATCTATAACCTGTCTCTGTTAAACTGTCCTGGTAAAAGTACCTGTACAGTAAAAAAAAAAAAAAAAAAAAATAGACCAATAGAATTATGGCAGTGTTGGAAGCAACAACCTATCCTACAACTTCTGGGCAAATAGTGGCAGTTTGCACTTATCAGAATTTAAAAACTTAGAAAATGATTGCATTTCTCCTTGAACACCACAAAGCAAGATGTAGAAATATAGATTTGGAGAGCATGGAGAGTAAATAAAACATGTAGTTAAAACATAATGAAAAAAATGCATTCACTGAAATCCCAACACTCAGAAAAACATGATAATATTTTAGTAAATATCTCAAATGTTAAGCTATGCAAATACAACCTTGGAAATGTAATATTGTTCTATTAATTAAGTTCTTAAAATTATGAGCTGTACTTTATTCAATGAATGTTTTATATGCTACCATTCATGTTAATAATATAAGTATATTACCATGTAAATACCTAAATGTTTCTAGGTAAATATCCCTTTATTTGTTTATATGCTGTCTTTATTAGGTATCTTAGGCAAATTTTACATTTACACTTTATTATTCCCAGTAATTAAGGTTTGGCATGTAACTTAGTTGTTAGAATGTTGTCTAACATACACAAAGTCTTGGGGAAATCCTCAGCACAGAATTACCAGAATATGGGTTTTTAATCATGGCAGTTGAGAGGTAGACACAGAAGGTTCAAGATTTTAAGGCAATCCTCAGCTACATATCTAGTTCAAATCCATACAGACCTTTATTATACAAAAATAAAGTAGAACAAAATAAAGTGAAGGCTGACACAATGGTTCAGCAAGTTGACATTTGCCACCATGCCTGATCATCTGAGTTTCCTCTCTGGGCTCAGGTGGTTGAAATAGAAACCCAACTCACATACGTTGTCCTCTGTCCTCCAAATGAGTACTGTGGTACTTGTGCAACCCCACATATGATGAATAACAAAATAAATAATAAGTATTATAATAAATACATAAATAAAATATAACTATAAAGAAATAATAATAAAGGTAAGCAGCTGACTGAGACAGATGCAGATACTTACACCCAACCATTGAACTGAAGTCGAGAACCTATGTGGTTGAACTAAGGAAGGCTTGAAGAAGCTAAGTGTGGGAAGTGGGCATGGTCACATGGGCCAAGATGGCGCCCTGGCTCTATGCCAACCTCTGTGACCTTTGCTTGTTTGTCCCAGTCTAGGTCATGCGCATTAGAAGCAGCACATGTAACTCGCTGGATATATTGCGTAATGCTTCATGATACCATTCTATCAGCCTATCCATTAGAGGCTTGCCTGCACACTAAAGTTGTGCCTTGGGCGTGCGTGTCCATGATTGGACTCCTTAGTGTGGTGTGAGGTGACATAAGTGAACTGAAGGGAATAAATTTTGGGCAGTCCGGAATAATGCTGAAGCTGTGTGAGACCTGCTTTGGCATCCCTGTTGTTCTTTCCATTGTCTCTGCTGGTCAGAGACCTGGGTTGCTGGGTTGTGACAGCTAAGGAGGAAGACAACCTCATAGGAAGACCAGCAGTCTCAACTAACCTGGACCCCTGAGATCTGTCAGACACTGAGTCACCAAACAGGCAGCATACGTGAGCTGGTTCAATGCCCCTCATACATATACAGTGGAGGACTGCTTGGTCTTTCCTCAGTGGAAGAAGTGCCTAACCCTCAAAAGATTGCGGCCCCAGAGAGTGAGGAGGCCTGGCAGGGATGGGGACATCCTCTTGGAGACAGGATGAGAAGAACTTGGAATGGGAGGAACTGTGGGAGGGCAGACCTGGAGGAGGCCAAGGACTGGACTATAAAAATATAAATAAATAAATAAATAAATAAATAAATAAATAAATGTAATACAAACATAAAAAGTGAAAGAATATGATTAAGATACATAAAGTCGCATAATTAATAGCTGCAAACAGCTAACTCTGTAACATACATTTATATTTAAGGGATAGCTAAATTAAATTATATACACAGCTTAAATAAAATGTCATTAAATTGCTCCTCAGAAACAACAGAATACTTTATTTTTATAACACTGAGCCTTTAAATTGACTATTTTTTTCCATTTGGTCAAAAAAGTTATATCTAAATAGAACAATTTTTAAAAATTTATAACTATAAAGTTATATTCATTATAAGTAGTTGTACTAAAGATAAGTATATCTTTATATTTTAATATGTATTTGTTTGTTTTGTTGTGTTTAGTTTTAACTTTTGTAGCCAAAGTGAAATATGAATATAGTTATAAAAGTACAATTAATTATTCTAATCCATATAGTTTTGATTTACTTTTGTTCTTTTCAAGGCAGGGTTTCTCTGTGTAAACCAGACTGGCCTCAAGCTCAAAGATCCACCAGCCTCTGCATCCCCAAGTGCTAGGATTAAAGGCATGTACCACCACTTCCTGCTCTCTCTCTCTCTCTCTCTCTCTCTCTCTCTCTCTCTCTCTCTCATGTGTGTATGTGTGTTTGTGTCTATATGAGTGTGGATCTGTGTGTGTGTATGTCTGTGCCTGTGTGTGTGTATGTGTCTGTATCTGTGTTTATGTATGTGTCCATATATGTGCAAGTGTATCTGTCTCTCTCTCTCTCTCTCTCTCTCTCTCTGTGTGTGTGTGTGTGTGTGTGTGTGTGTGTGTGTGTCTGTGTGTGTCTGTGTGTCTGTGTGTGCCTGTGTATCTGTGTATTGTTTTCAAGTGGATATTTTGGTATTTTTTCAAATCTGTAGTTGAGATTAAATGCTAAGCAGTTTTCTTCAGAAACTTGTAATGGTATGGTAGATGAACCATAAGAGTGTGACAAGGTGATTATCTGAAGAATAAGGTTATAGTTAATGCTTATGATAATATCACTCGTCAACTAGTTACGGTCTAGAATCACAGAGAGACAAGCAACTGGGCATCATGTGAAGAAATATCATCATGTTGATAATAGTGGGAAGACCCACCCAGTTTCAATGGTGCCAGTACCAGGGTTGGGATCCTGAACTTTAGGGAAAAGGTAAGCTGAAGTTGCATTCATTACTCTCTTCTCTGACTGAGGATGTAATATGACCAGGTACTTTAAGGTCTTGCTGCTTTTACTTTTCCACTACGATGGACTATACCTTGACCTATGAAGTAAAACAAATTTCCTTAAGTTGATTCTGTCAGAGTATTTTACAACAGTATTAAAAGGAACGATGACCTAGCTTTTTACACTTTCAATGAGATTATAATGTATTGCATAATGATATTGTATTATGTGCAGTTCTAGATTGTATAAAGATATTTGTTCAACAAAGAACTATATAGCTATGATGGTCCCAGGAGATTATAACTAATCTTAACAGTTGTTATTTCTTAGTGAAGTCACAAGGTGACACTTTTATCACATGGCCTTGCTGATGTAAAAAATGTATAATGTGCTTCTAATTATATAAAATGCTGTAAATACATATAAATACATAATAATTGATGAGAATAAGTTAATATTTGCTGCATAGTTTTCTCTGTGTATATGTTCTGTGTGTGCATGCATGTGTGTTTAGAAGCATAAGGGTACATGTGAATATGTATGCAAGGGCAAGTGGATTTGGCAACCAGAAGTTATCATCAGATGTCTTTCTTGATAGATCTTCAAGTTATATTTAGAATTATGTATTCTCAGTTCAATTCAATATAGCAGATTCAATTAGTTTAGCTAGCTAGCTTGGAAGAATACCCTAACCTATGATTCCAGTGAACTGAGACTTTAACTACCCACAGCTATTTATTCAGGAATCCAAAATCAAGTACTTATGCTTCTGCGATCATCTTCCCAGTTCCTATGATATTTTAAATCTGGGTACAGTGTATTGGGTATACTTAAAGACTATGAAAGGCCCTCAGAATATTCCTCCTCATGAATCCTGTAAAGCCTTGATATCATTGTAGATTGTGGGGAGCAGGTGCAGCTGCATGGGCCAAAGATGGCACCTGGCTCTATGCCAAGCCCCGTGACCTAGCTTGTTTATCCCAGTCTCAGTCATGTGCAGTAAAAGCATCACATGTAACTCGTTGGAGAGGTTAGAGCAACATCTTGCGATACCATTCTATCAGCCAATCCTGCATGCTGCTTTGGACGTGTGCGTTTATGATTGGGTGGTGTGAGGTGGCATGAGTGAATGGAAGTATAAATTGAGGGCAGCCCAGATCAGAGAGCAGCAGCAATGTAGGAGAGACCAGTCAGCTTAGGAGAGACCAGAGTGAGTGAGTGAAAGGCTGCAGCTGTGTGAAACTGAGAGAGAGAGAGAAGCAGAACAAGCAGAAGCTTAGAAGGCAAGCTGCTCTGAAGCTGCCTTGGCGTCCCCGTGTCATTTCTTCCCGCCGTCTCTGCTGGTCAGAGACGTGTGGGCGTGAGGCACTAGATATCTCCATGCTTGCTACTGCCCTGGAATCCTTGCTGGGGAACAAAATATAGAGACAAAAGACAGTTATTTATGACTCTGATTTTGGGTTAGTGTAGGATAGTGCATGCCTCTGTGTTTCTAACAAATGTGTAAGGGTTAAAAATTGGAAAGAAAGACATGGAAGATGACTTAGATGACTTGGAAGGTAAGTACATCTGACAACAACCCTGACAACCTGAGCTCAATCAACCAGGAGCCAAGCTGTAGATAGAGAAAACATATTCCTGCAAGTTTATACAATGACTTCCATCATGAATGCATGGTGCCACAAAGCTACTACAAAAAAAAAAAAAAAAAAAAAGGTAAAAATTCCAAAATCTTCTCTGGGTTCACAATTTCTTCTACTTTGAGGATCCCTTGGTTGCCCATAGTTCTTGGTGAGACCATGAGGTCTCTTGGTCATTACCAATATCTACTTTTGATTATTCAACATTTAATGATTAACAATGAAAGATGACCATTAATATTAGTAACATTAGTCAGACTGTGAAGATTTGTATGAGAATGACATCCGTATGCACTTATATTTTAATGCTAAGTTCCTATATTGGTAAAAGAGTTATACACTCTTATATTTTAATGCTAAGTTGCTAGGTTGGTAGAATGGTCTAGGGAAGGAATGCAAGTGTGAACTTCTTGGACAATGTGTATCATTTGCAGGTGGGCTTTAAGGTTTTAAAAACCCAGTCCCTCTCACTGCTTCTAAGATTCTACTGTTCCAGCATCATATCTGCCTGCCTGCTGCCATTATCTCAACATGATGGTCAAGGGCTCACCCTTTGAAACTGTAATCAAGCCCCCAATTTAGTGCTTTCTCTTATAAGTTGTCTTGGCCATGGTATTTCTTCATAACCATAGCAATTAAGACACAGAATGAATATATGTGTGTGTGAGTGTATAAACTATGAAAAAAGAGACTATATTAATTTTACAATTTCAAAAACAGCTCTGTTACTTTCCCACATATCAATTTAATATAAATTTATTCCTAGGGCTATATGTTATAGAAATAAATTAAGATAAGTCTAAAGCCACTGCTTTTTTTTCTAATGACAGCAATGACTTTGTGAATACTATTAAGCAGAAAGCAAAAGAAATTAAGCTGCATGTCTACATTTAAAAATGTTTTCCACCTTGCACAGTTGATTGGTTTGAAAAAGCAATTTTCATTATAAATTTAATTTGAAAATTAATATACAGTGACCCTTATAATAACTCCCTCATTGGCCTCAAGGATTTGTGCAGCACAAAATAAGTAAAGTCCCTTCTCATTATTGTCACTAAGTTGGTAAAAGTAATCACTCATGGTAATTAGTTCATATCATCCTTCTCAATTACATTATCATCTATCATGAAATTACCCAAGAGAGGCACACGTTTGCACATATAATAAACTCAAAACTGATTAAAAACACTTTCTATAAAATAAATCATATATATATATATATGATAAAACATGTAGCATTGTATATTATTTGTAAATATACTATTTAAAAAACATGTCATTAATCATCTAATACTTGATTACCTTTAATGAAGTGTATTTTTCCCTTGCTTTCCTTTTTGGGTGGACTATATTGCTTTAAAAATTATTCTCAGAGGAGAAGGGGAAGGGAGGTATGAAAAAAAAAATCTGAGATGGGGACCAGGAGAGGGGCAACATTTGAGATGTAAATAAATAAAATAATTAATTTAAAATAAATAAGTTGTCAAAAATTAATCTAATATTGTAGATGATGGAGTGTATAAAAGGACCCTCTGAGCTTGAGTTCTACCTTTGCTGTGGGATATCTTCTGCTGTGTCGTATCATTACTATGTAATACTCAGTAAATTTGACTACCCAAGTTGGATATTCAGGCTCCAACTATTATTTATCAAAAAATAAATCTCTTCTAACACACACACACACAAAATTAATCTAAATCTTCTTTTCATAGCATGTCACGACAAGACAAGATACAACTATGTAGCTGGAACTATGACATGCGATATAAATGGGCAACGTTTATTAACTCATTTGAGTCTAGTAATATTCAGTACCTATGACATCAGTGAAGATGCTGTCAGAGATTTGTATATGAGATTAGCTTTCCATGAAAATTCTTCCCAGACACCTACATGCTTGCATCTGCCATTCTGGCATCTGGACAAAGTTCCATGAACACTGAAACTAACATGGCAAACTTTATCAAACCATGTTCAAACCCCTACCACCATGCTTTATTTCACTTCTTACATAAAAATAGATTATGTTATACTGTTGAATAATGTAGATTCCATATATTTTACTTTAAAAATATTGTTAAAAACTAAGAAAAACAAGTCCATCAAATTATCTTTATAGAAAAAAATCAAATAACCGTGCAATTATTCACATTTATAATATAGTAGTACAACCTGAAATGAATATTCTAATGTACACATATATTTTATTTCTGCTTTATTTTAGAATATATATTATAGTTACAGTTAGTATGTTCAGTTTCTGGTTCTTATTTCTAATGTTACTCATTTCTAACTTAATTTTAAACATTTAAATTTCATTGCTTTGTGTATGTACTAAGCCACTTAAATCACGACATAACAAGGAATCCATGCACTAAGCCACTTAAATCACAACATAACAAGGAATTCAATAGCTTCACATTTATTCAGAAATTAAGAAAATATATGAGTGGTTTTATAAAAAGGACACAGTGCAAACTGCTTTCCTAATACATAAAAGATAGGTTCTTCTTTGTGTTTTACTTTCAATTAAAAATAAGCTGGAGGTAGTGGTAGGCCCCAGGTAACCCAGCACTCAGGAGACTGAAGCAACAGATGGACAACATTACCCCAGGTTAGTCCAGCCTTGGCTATTGAGAGAAATCGGGGTGGGCCTGGGCTTGAGAGTGAGACCCCAGCTCAAGAAAACCAAAACAGAATTACAAAACAAAATAATGTGTTAAAACAAAATAATCAACTGTTACTTCTTGCACAAAACTTGGTTTCCCATTCTCTTGATGATTCGGGAAATGGGAAATGTTGAACAGGGAGCATGAATGCATGCATGAACACTCAGTATATCTAGAAAAGTGATCTTGAAACCTAAGATTGATATGCTGGACTCCGCGCTCAGCCAGAGCTTCTGTGTTCTCCCTTGACTAGAGTGTCTCAACATTGCCTTTTCTTTATCCATTCCACACCATTCAGTAAAGTAAAGCTATCTCAAATTGTTTCTTATGTAATAAATACTATATAGCTGGTGTTGTATCACTTCCTAGGGAAATGGCAACAAACATCTTTTCAGCTCAGATGAGACACAAGTGACAGAGCAAAGAAATAATTCTACCACAGTCTCCAATTAGCTTCTGGAGAACAGGTGAATCAGATGTAATTACATGCTTGAAAAGGCCAACCCAGCAATGGGTGTTGATGCAGGAGCCGCATCACTACAGCTCCCTATAGGACTTAAATGTCAGAGTCTCCTTTTCCAAGTAAGTCATTACTGCTTACATAACACTAGGGTGAAGGCATATCCAAATCCTGTAAATTTCAGGAGTGCCTTGCCTTATTAATGTTTTGTTTACTTACTGATCTTTTGGTACTTTAGTTATTTCCTAAATCTAAATGAGCTTTCCTCTTTGTTATCTTACAGTTGATCCAATAGGCTCCTTTCTCCTCCCAGGTGTTGTCAGGGGCTTCAGGTGTGGGCTCTCTCCCTCCCTCCTTCCCTCCCTCACTCCCTCCCTCTGTCCCCACACATTCCTCTGCCCATATCCCCCTGCCCACCTCTCTCTGTACCCTGTCTGTCATTCTCTCTGCCCCATCTTCATGTCTCTGCTTCCATCTGTCTGCCTGTCTTCTTGTCACCTCTGCTCTGGTCTGTCTGTCTGCCTCTGCCCCTTCTCTGGATCCTCACTCTCCTCCCTTCTGTCAAATAAACCCCTTTATATCAGATCTGTTGCATGGTGTGATTTCTCAGGGGGACTAGGCACAGGACCACCAGGTACCCCCTCACTGCATTGCATTTCATAACACTCTTCCCTCCAAAAGGGAAGGTTTCAATTAAAAGAAAAGATCTATACAGCAACCAGGGGCTTGGGATACTATATGTGGGGTTTTCTTTTGTGTTAGGCAGGTTCACCACAGTATAAAATGCATTAGTTACTCCATTAATGCGTGTGAAGTGTACAGAGCAAGTGAAAATTCTCTTGTTCCTGTTCTATATTTCTTAATCATCACTATCGCTTTGGTTAGGGGACAGATACTTTTCTGGTAGTGTGGGCTCTTCATCTTAGTTTAAAGACATAGTGGCTGAAAAAAAAATTGTATCTGGGCATGATTAAAGGGGCTATACCTCACTTTTGTTTACTTGATTTCACTATTTCATTAGCAGCATGAATTTTCTCTGCTTGCATATAAATATATCTGACATGGAAGGTAGCTTGAAACCAAGAACACAGCTTAGTTTTGTCTTCAGACTCAGAGCTCCTTGTTTTCTTTCTTCCATTAGTCTGGTAATAAAAAAAAAATTCACATCCTCAGCATGTTAATATTTGCCTTACTTATTGTATTATATCTCTATTTAGGAAAAAGAAGAAATTAAGCAAAATAGTAAGGCATGTAAAATGTTTACTGCAGGAAAATAAAATGAACACATTATAAAATACTACCTGGTGATAATGATTCTTAAATCCAATATAGTGATTGTTTTTTATATGCCCTAGACTACATTTTAGGAATGGTGATTACATTTTATTGGAGTTTATAAAATATTTTTAAATATAAGGATCTAAAAATCTCAATGCAAATGCACTTGATTATGACATATTTTTTTGTTTCTGGGTTTGATATGAGGTCTTACACAGTCAAGGTTGACCTTGAACTATTGATCTTCCTACTTCTTCCTCCCAAGTGCTTGGATTCTAGGCAGTGAATGTGTCACTACACCCAGCTAATTCCTTCTATCAGGTTCAGACGATATATCTGACCATGTAATTTTTCTGTTTATCAAGGATACCCAGCCTGTTAATTTGATCTGGATTTGTTGTATCATAATTAATGAGAGAAAATGAGATGAACAGTGAAGCAATCACTACAACACAAATTATAGGATCAGATTAAATTGGCATTTTAATTTAACGTATAGCACAGGATTAGCATGCACAAGATCCTCTGTCCCATTGCCAGCATGAAAAAACAATTGAGTATAGAATTAAACATAATAAATTACATTTCTTCTTGCAGTGCACTGGATGACTAAGAATAAAGAGATACAGGGGAAAAAAATTGGTGTTCTTAAATCATTGAGCAAAGTGTACATATAAGCAGACACAGCAGAGGGACAATGATGCGCTTCGTCGATGTGTTCTGCAGAGCGTCTTCTAGACTTTCCTTTCGTGTACTACTAAGAGCAACGTGGATTTTTTTTTTAAGAATTATTTATTTTATGTATGTGAGTACACTGTAGCTGTCTTCAAACACACCAGAACACACGTCGGTTCCCCTTACAGATGATTGTGAGCCCCGGATGGTTGTGGGAATTGAACTTCAGAACCTCGGGAAGAGCAGTTAGCACTCTTAACCGCTGAGCCACCTCTCCAGCCCACAATGTGATTTTCAATAAGCGAGGCGAATGTTTATGAAATGCAAGGGGCTTTTCACTTAATCTAAACACTAATGTTTTGAAAGTCTGCCATTTACAATTTCACAATGAATCAGACATACTGTATTCCTAGTGTGGTTCAGAAAGAAACAGAGGTTGGGAGTTTGAAATAGGCAAGTACATTCCAGAGATTATGCCCATAGATATTGTGTAACTACAAACAACATCCTAAAAAGCCTTCATCAACCACTTGGATCCCACCACAAGGTCACCAGTCACATTTCATCCCAGAAAGCTGGTAGGGAGAAAGAATGGGCTGTTTGTTTATAGTTCAATAAAAATCTGTGTGTCACATGTAGTTTGCCTTGTCGTCATGGTTGTGCCTTGTCACCATAAGTGATGTGTTTCTCAGAGCTAATGGTGGAAACATATGGATGCTTTAAGTGGCCTTTCTGGAAAGCTCAAATTAACACAGGATAAAAGTTAAGTGATAGTTTGCCTAACACGATTCAAGTACACCTGTTTCCTCTAATTATGTCAATATTACTGAGTTATATAAATGATAGTCTGGTGATAAAGGGATGTTTCATAAATTTATTTTTAGCATTATAATATGTCCACTAAGAGATTTCTGTTGTAGAAACTAATTGAAACAATTATCCATTGACATGCTACAGAATAGAATTTATACAAAAACAAACAAAAAATAGACCAAGCTCTTATCCTATTGACAGTAAAGGCAGAATAAATCCCTTTCTGTGTTGTTAACACAGCTTTCCAGAAGAAACTATTTTTGTTGTTGTTGTTGGCTTTTTTGCCAATTTACTGCCGATTGGAGAAACATCTGTCTAAGCCCACAGGCAGAACAAAGAGAAAACAACAGCTTCATTCAATTATGCAAAGTGCAGGTGAACACTTCTGCAGAGCTGGTCTGAGAATCTGTGTAGAGAGCTGAAGGCAGCAGCATAGAAGCAAGCAATGCTTTGTGACTTTAAAAACTAATTTAAAAAGACTGTAGGTTAAATTCTTCAAGATGGAGACACACCTATTCATCAGTGTATCCATTTGTATACAATGTGTGTGTGAATGTGTGTGTGCGTGTGTGTGTGTGTGTGTGTGTGTGTGTGTGTGTGTGTGTGTATTTTAAAAAGAAAATAACTTCAGAAATAGGTTCCCATGTTGGAAATTTTTATTCTCCCTGGAATTCTTTCATTGTTTGTGTATTAAGAATATTTACCTTTCCTTGTGAGTTGAAATTTGGCAAACATTGTAATAGTGTTTATCACTATTACAGAACCCAAGAATAATACAATCTTCATAGACTGTTGTGTACACTCTCCATTAGAATTATTTCACAGAAAAGCATCTTGTGCTGGGGAGGAGGGTGAAGATCAGTCATAAAATGCTTGCCTAAAATGCTTACCTAGCATAAAAAGGGCTGGGCTCCATCTCAACCATTGGAAACAAAACAAAACAAAACAAATGCTGGCAAACAAACAATAAAATTACAAACCTACAAATGGCTATCTAATAATTATTCATATAAATAGCTACCATAACGTAATCTACTTATTCTGTTATTAAATAAAATATTAACCAAAGTTCAACAGAATAAAGAAAGGAAAAAATAAGAATTTAAGATTGTTGTGTTCCCAATCAAAACAAATTGAACAATGATAAGAACACTCACATTGTGTTTAAAGAGAGCATTCCTTGTTTTTCATATTCATCCAAGGTGGAAAAAAAAAAAAAAAAAACTTCATGAGCGAGGAAAAATGTTTCTGACTTCCTACATTAAAAATTTATTATTCTAATTATTCTCTATATATATATCCTCAAATTTCCTAAGATTCCTGATATTAAAGATGATAAAATAGTTCTTGGTGAAAAGCAAAAGAAATATGATGGAAATCAAATATTCTAATTTTCATGGAAAAGCTAGCTCATTAATGCAATATTCACAGAACTGGTATTCACAAATAAAAGCTAATGATACATGATGAGATGGTAATGCCTGAAAGATACTGCTTACTTTTTTGTGAAATTTTGTAGAACAAAAACCTATCTATAATTATTAATCTCATTTATTTAATTGAACTAATCAAGCAAAATTTTAATATGGTATAAATTTAATTACCATGCACACTCCCAACACTTTCACATGTTGCCTGGAAATATAAATAGCATAAATTTGTTTTAAATACTTAAATTCTGTTTTAATAAGAAAAATATTATCTATTGTTCCTGAATTTTTGGCATATTTATTCTATAGGATTGCCTTAATCAGCCAACATAGGATTTCTCACTGGATATGACTCCAAATTTAGAGATAAATCGTAATTATATTAGCAGTATTCAGGCTACAAGGCAATTTTTAATTTTAGTTAAAGCTATTATATCATTATTTCTAATCAAATTAGCCATTTTCAGTCTTGATTATCACAAGTAAATGAATGCTAGACATTTGTGGAGTAATTATGAACATTATAAGAATATATGAAAAACTACTTCTAATATTGCAAAGTTACTGGAATTTGGGGGTCTTTTCATGATTGCCAAAAGTTACAGAAAAAATCAGGGTCACCTCTAGGGATTATTAGTCTCATTATATAAACAATTTTAAAGTATATTCAAACTGAAGCTCAAGGAAAATTTTATTAGAATTTAGAAGAAAAATCCCAGGTATGTAAGCTGTAAAAGCTCATCTGCTGTCCAGAATAGAATGGGGCAAAGAAGAAAAAACTAGACTGTGTAAACTGATATAGAGATCAGACTCATGGGAACCATTTTGGCATGAATGGAAGTACTGGTGAAATCAATAATGTGGGGCCAGGGGAGGGGATCTAAGAAAAAGAAAAGGAAAAAGTTCAGGAAAGTGTGCAAACTTACAAATCTGTTTAACTCTATCCAGTCCACTGTATTAGGGGCTGGGATTCTGGGAAGAGTACAAAATCTCATTGAAGAAAACATTGTTTTGCCTAGCTGTTTAGCACGACTAAAGGTAGCCATTCTCCTAGTTCCTGTGAATGACCTTGCCCAACTCCACCCAGGCTAGGGACTCCATTTTTCTTGACTAGGAGATTTATCTTATTCTAACAGCAAAACATCAGCATGTTATACATATTTGAACAATGCGAAGAATGAAACTGCTTATTAGCCTGAAAGTAGTAGACAGTGATCAAGGAAATCCACAGTTCACAGCTAAAAAGTGAAGGGCACTGGGAAAAAATGGTCATTAGACAGTGTCTACATACTTTGCTGTTCCCATGATCAAAGTAACATATAGAAAAAGAAAGAAAGAAACAAACAAAAACAACAAAACAACAACAACAAAAACAATCTATTTGTAGTTCATGATTCCAGGGGCTTAGAGTCCATGTCCATGGACCATGACAGTAGCCAGGCATACATGACACAGAGCAGTGCAGACTAGGCATAATATGAGCCTACCCCCACTGGCACACCTCCTCCGACATCTTCATCCTTCCCAAACAGTTCCCCAAACTGGAGACCAAACATTCAAATAAATGATTCCATGGAGACCATTCTCATTCAAACTACCACATTCTATTAGCTATAAATTTTCTTTCATTATTTAAAAATAGCCAACTAAGGTTACATTCCAAGGTACCCTGGTTTAGCACTTTCACACAGGAATTGGTAGGGGTAAAATTAGGGCTATAATAGCATTGTCTATGACTTCAGATGTTTTTAACAGCACATAAATTTCCTGATCAGGTATAAAAGAATCTGGCCCATAAGGACTTTCCCTCACAACTCTCTTTGAGACCATTGAGTGATTCATATCAGAGCAATTTTTTTTTTTTTGCACTGAGATGATCCTAATTCAAAACAAAGTTTTCCTTCTTTCTTTATCAAATTCACTTCATTTTTGAGTGGCATGGGTTAATGACAAGTCAAAGATAACACATTTGAGAGCAGTTTGGGGATGTAGCCTAATGCACCTACACTCTGTATTTGTCTTCTGTCCATTATCTTCCTCATCCCATGTGTACAGTACATATTATCACAGACTGTTCATCAAAGCTCATGTGTTTCTGGGTCTGATACCGTAATTCATGATGGGTAGTACCATGTGATATACCATGGCTAGATGAATGTTTCGTCCAAATAAGCTCAAAATCATGTCTTTGTCATCTTGTTCTTAGCCCACATAACTTTCTGTTTACTATACATGTACTAATTCTTCTACATGCAATCACCCATTGAAAGCCATCTGCTCCTTTGCATTTCCTTTACACTGTAACCACACAGTGGGAGGGCATTGATTTATTTTGCTTTCATCCAGAAACAACTCAGAAAATGATTCACATTATTTTTAAAAGAAAGGTAATATGTTTTCATAAAGACATTCTCAAATTTGTTGAGTCCAACTCTCATAACTATTTCATGATGGATTTACTGGTTATATTTGCAAGGATGTCAATGATCCTCTTAAATCATAAAGTTAAAATAAACTGTCTACATTTTGGCCCAAATTCAGGCTGAATCAATCTTAAGTTGATTCATTAGAGTATGATGTTAAGAATGCTGAAATGAGAAAATGCATGAAACAACTGCTTGTGTTGACTTACAACCTTGTTGTAAATAGTTCAATAGCTATTTTCCTCTTGGGAGGATAGTATTTAATCTTTAACAGGACATTTCAAAGCACTTATCCCTCAGGATAAGTTCACAGCCATAAAACTGAAAGGTAGAGTACCACCTATGGATGAACAGTTATGATAAGGAACATTTATCCTACCAGAGACTTTTATCATCTCAAATGTGTTTACCTGATTATGCTGCATCAGGACCGGCCTCCAGCAGGGCAATGAAAGTTCAGGTCAGTTGAATTATGGAACAGTGCTGAATGAAAATTGCCAACAAGGAAACCCGATTGAATTCAATTACCAAGGAAGAAAATCTTTAAAATACAGCAAGATGTGTTTCACAAATGTCAACTTTAACTCTTTTAAATGGAATAATGTGTCATGCCATATGAAAAGACTCTCGACTCTGAACCTGATCAAATCTTGTTATATTTCAGAGATCCCTGGATATTCATGGCCAACAGAAAGGTTTGTGTGTTATTTAGCTAAATCTCCCTTACTTAAAAAGGTTATATCCTACTGAAAATGAAAGTACAGATAACACCTAGGTAAAGCAACTACATAAATGATGAGTGTGTATGTGTGTGTGTTTAAGAGAGAGAGAGGAGAGAGAGAGAAGGAGAGAGAGAGAGAGGGAGAGAGAGAAAGAGAATCAGATTTGATGAGAGAATATTCCCAATTATAAGAAGCAAGGGGAACACTCCTCCATGGCTGGTGGGAGTGCAAACTTGAAAACCACTCTGGAAATCAATTTGGCAGTTTCTGAGAAGATTAGGAATAGTTCTATCTCAAGACCCAGCCATACCACTCCTGGGCATATACACAAAAGATGCTCCACCATCTCACAAGGACACTTCCTCAACTATGCTCATAGCAGCTTTATTTGTAATGCAGAAACAACCTAGGAAAGTGGAAACAACCTAGGTGTCCCTCAACTGAAGAATGGATACATAAAATGTGGTTCATTTACATAATGGAATACTTTTCAGCCATTAAAAACAAGGGCATCATGAGTTCACAGGAAAATGGATGGAATTTGAAAGTATCACCCTGAGTGAGGATCCCCCAAAGGACATGTATTACAGGAACTTAGAATGACTGTCCTCTGAGAAGCCCAACTCAGCCACTGATGGAAACAGATACAGAGACCCATACCCAAACATCAGCTAGAACTTGGGGAGTCTTATGGAAGAGCTGAGAGAAGAATTGAGGGACTCAAAGAGGACAAGGACTCTACAGAAAGACCAACAGAGTCAACTAACCTAGGCCCTTGGGAGCTCCCAGTGACTGAATCACAAACCAAAAAGCAAGCTCTGGCTGGCAGAAAAGCAGATCTGTCTTTATGTGGGTCCCCAAAACTGGAGCAAGGGGCTGTCACTGAGCCTGTTGCCTGTCTGCCTTTCTGGTCTCAGTGGGAGAAGACATACCTAGTCCCATAGCCACTTGATATTTGGGGATAGGTGGGTTGGAGTGTGGCACTGAGCAGAGTGACACCCAGAGGGGGTCAGAGAAGGGGAAGGTAGAATCGGGGAGGACTTTCATGAGAGGGAACTGGGAGGAGAGGTAGGGCTAGTATGGGGTTATAAAGCGAATAAATAAATAAACTTAAATAGAAATAATTTATATTAATATTGTCATCAAAAATACTTAAGAATAAATTTAACAAAAGAGATAAAAGTCTTATGTATAGTAAACCACAAAATGTTAATAAAAGACATCCAAAACTAGATTGTGATCTAGTGATTGTGAATTAGAGACTGAATATCGTTCAAACTATAAGTACCACTCAAAATTATTTAGTTATCCAATGGTTTCTCCATAAACATTTGACAGCATGTTTAATAAGTAGAAAAATAACCCTCAAATTCATATGAATCTCCGAAAGGCCCATGACAGACAAAGACATGTCAAAAAATACAATAATACATCTGTAATAATCACATTTGATGTTTCCAAAATATGACAGAGATGTAAGAATGAAATTGGCATAACACATGTACATCAAGGAAGCAGAATATGGAGTCTAGAGACAATCCCTGCCACGTGGTCATCTGAGCCTTCAGAAGCATACTTACAGTCTACATTACTAAATGAAAATATCTTCAATTTAAAATGGAGAAAAACAGGATCTCTACCTTCATGAGAGTAATCCTGAACTGAATGACCTATACCACACCCATAAATTGATTCAAATTGGATTGGATATAAAACAGGAAATAGCAAGAATTGTGAATGTTGCTTTTTTTTCTCAGGTGAAGTAATGAGATGAGAGCTGTAACCAAGCTGTGCAAATAAATAGTTTGGGTTGAGCCCAGAGAGTTTCTTTCTCTGTTTTAACTACCCTTAGTCCTGGGTGTAGCCTCCTTACCCAGCCTGCTCCAGGCTGGAGAGCTGACCTGCCACTGAGGCAGGCCACATGCGGTGTGACTCTCCAGCTAAGGCTGGCTTCTTTTGTCCTGCAAAATGCCTCTGCACTTCCCCAGAATCTGCTACTTGCTGGCCATGCCCCACCCAGATCCTGCTTCCAGCTGGGATGTTCCTCAGTGAATTGGACTTCAGACTACATTCCAGGAACCTGCCCAGAACTGACTGTGGGCGGGGTCTTCCCTCTCAAAACCAAGAAAGATTTTTCAATAAAAGAGAGACATGCTTTGATCGGAGATTCTTCTCAATGTTTTCATTTCTCTCCCACCTAGTCCCCCTTAGGCCCAGTTCGACCCCCAGGGGACCCGGTCTTTGGGTACGCCTGAATGGCGATCCCCAACACCTGGGCCTGGAGGGTTTTAGCCTCTCTACAATCTAATCTTCCAAGCTGACTGATTCAACCTGGCTTCTCTCAGTATCTCACTGAATTAGTCTGCATGGCCTCATACTAACATTGACAATATATTCTAATCTTCTGGCTCCTTCTCATACTCTGGCTCATTCTGTCTTCACCAGTGTCTAGCTTGTTCACTAAGCAACCCGCTTCTGTAAACCATTCTGGTAAAACTGCCACACACATACACACACACACACACACACACACACACACACCCCACCTGTGTCTTACCTCTTCTCTGTCCATGTACTGCTCTTAATTAGTCTCTCTTTTCTGAGAATTGGATGTTTCCTATCTGACTCATTCTACTAAATCCTTTTCTGACTGGTCACTTTGTCTGCTCCTCAATTAGATGTCTGAACTTTCAACATTGCTGTTTCCTTCTACAAACTAACTTTATACTCACTGTGAGAGATTAAGTGTGTGTACCAAGGGCATGTCTGTATTGCAACCAGATCATACTATAACGCAGAGCATGTCCCTGTGACAGCTGGATCACTTAGACATAAAGATCTTTGGATGTGATTCTTTGCTGTGGATTCAGAGTCATGTTGCTGAATTAAAAATGCTCTCAGAAAGAAAGAAAGAAAGAAAGAAAGAAAGAAAGAAAGAAAGAAAGAAAGAAAGAAAGAAAGAAAGAAAGAAAGAGAAGAGAAGAAAAAGTCTTGAAACAATCAATTTGGAATGTTCTTGGCATTGGCCTTGACAATTCACTGGGCGTGTTATCAAAATCACAGCTAACAAAAATAAAAGTAACCAAAAGAAAGTTTCCTACACAGCAAATCAAACAATTAATACAATAAAAATGAAGCTGACTGTATGGGAGAATGTATTTGAATCCACATACACAAGGAATTAATTTCTACCAAAAATAAAGAGCTTATACAATAAATAATATAAATTAAAGTTAAATAACTTTGAAATGACAATTGTATAGAAATTTGTTCAAATTTTAAGTTTTCATGGAAATACACATCAAAACTGTAATGAGGCTGGTATATAGCTCAGTAGTAGAGAACATCCTTAGTTCATCAACATAGCGGTAACACTAACCACTGGGAAAAATTGTCCCATGCCCCTTTGGCCATCAGGTTCTCAGCAAACAGGGGACAACTTTGGCTTGACTACTGTGTTCTACCTAACTAGGATTGCCACTAGTTGATTCTCATGAACATTTTACAGAACTTTGAGCTCAAAAGTATTTAACCCTAAGACTAACACATAAAACCAAGATGGGCATTGTGCAGAAATAGTTTCAGTATTGTACATAGTTTTACTGTTAGAGTTAAAATCTTTCCTTTTTATTTAGACAGGAAGGGGAAAATGTTGATCACACTGTGAAATCCAGGATAGTAATTTACTGGAAAAAAAAATGTTTCTCATGCTGTGCCTCAGCCCTAGCACATACCTTTAATCCAGGAGCTTTCTGTATATTGTAAACATGAATAAAGTCAACCATAGGTCAAGAGGCAGAGCAAGCAACCAGTTGACAGAGGATGAACATTAGGGGAAACAAAGAGAGAGAGAGAGAGAGAGAGAGAGAGAGAGAAAGAGGAGGTCAGGAGGATGGATAGAAAGGCACATAGTAGAAGGTGGGGACATTCATTCTGAAGGTTTTTTTTGAGAACAAGTGGAGAAGGAAAACTTTTTTTCTTCCTGGGGTGTTGGCTGAGGAGGAAGGTCAGTTGGGTCCTTTCTCTGCCTCTCTGAGCTAGCAACCTTTCACTACAGTATCTGGCTCCTGAGTCTTTATTGGCAAAATAGAACATTTGACATTTTGTTAAATTCATCAGAAAGTGCCAATGTGGATTACAAGAGTCTTGGAAAATTATAGTTACTTCGGCTCCTGTGTCCACCAAGCTATAACTTCAATTCCATTTAAATTCATTTTAATTTTAGTCTCTGGTCACTTCAAGAATATGTCATTATAGACATTTTAATATACTTATCCAATTATAATCTGTACTTCATAATCAGTGATGTGATAGTTCTTGCTATTTCCTCTTATAGACTCTTGAGATTTTTATTAATGTAGTCTTAAATACTTATTCAGTAACATAACACTGGTAAATTAAAATTGATACTAAATGGCAAAACTTACATGAAGAAGACTAATTGTTTTTTCTTTATGCAAAGCCTAATGTTGGAAAATTTAAAGTTTCCAAATGCACAAAATCAAATATTTTTCATATTGGTGTAGACCATAACACTTTCAGATATTAAAAAACTCTACACATATAAATAATAATTTTATATTATTTTTGAGAAAATAAAATAAATTTCTGAGTAGAAAATAGCTGTGACAATCATAAGAGTCATTTACAAATCTAGCAAATAAATCTATAGCAACCAACAATAAAATATATGGTGTTTCAAGGTAAAAGATTTAAGGATATTTGATAACAAATCAAAAAAAAAAAAAAAAAAAGAAAGAAAAACACCAAATCCTGATGATAGTTCTCCAATACTCCCATAAAAGAGAACCTGTCACTCTATTTCTATACTTACCAGCAGTTCTCAGAGGGAGCTTCTTCCCAAAAACAAAATAAAACAAACAAAATTTCTAAAGTTTTACATTCATGTTAAACATTAAAGTGAATTTGGACCATCCATTTCATTAAATAAAAAATTTAGGAAAGATAGGCTAAGTAATTAGAATGGTAATGAAACACATAAAATTACATTAATATAGCATTAGTCTGGTGTTGATTGATTGCTGAGCTCTTGAGCTGTGTATGCATTTCTTAAGACAAACTTTCATTTGTCTAGCATAATTTTATACCCAATATTATCTTCAATAGCTATTATTTTTCAAATGAGTTCTTGAAATGGCAACTTAGAAGGATTGAGATTATAACAATGAATAGATTAGTTCTTAATCACAATAATTTTAATGCTAATAACTAGTTACATCAAATGATTTGTTTAGTAATTTGCATTTGTCAGATGGAATGGTTGTTGTTAGAAACCCACAAGGTTTCTCCTAAACTTTATATTTTTAATTACTGATAGAATTCTGTCTCAATAAAAGTCTGAAATAAAATCATCATTACAAAGTCAGTGAGTAACTCCTTGAAAGAGAGAGCTGTTTAGAATTTAAGCTACTTCCTGTGTCACTATCTATGAACAGAGATGGGCTTAAAAGTGAAAAATCACTTATGAGAAAGCTTGAGGTAAAAGGAAAACAAAAATTCAATATTATAGCAGATTTACTGACCTTTAGCCAAGTTAGTAAAATTAAGTGTGAATATCAAGTTCAAGATTCAATAATGACTAAATTCAAGTAAGCAAAATTTCAGAGTAGCAGTTGGTGGTAGATACCCTTGCACCTGATGAGTGAAGACAATGATTGAGTCTAACACTTTCACATGACCTTCATAGCATAGTACGTTCTGACAGTTAGAACACCATAAATAGTACCTAACATTGAGGTCTGAAAAGTATAATATTAAACAAGTGCCTTGAACCTAAAACGACAAAAACAACGTCTTCTTCCACATGGGCAGATCTGATGTTTTAATGTATATATGAACTGCAATGATAGTGAATACTGACAGAATAGACATGGGAAAGGGACACATGGGACACGAAGAAGGAAAACAGGTGAGGCAAGGCTATAAAAATGGACAATGGGCAGTAGTGGGAAGGGAAGACAGGAGAGAGAAAAAGTGAGAATATATAGTATGTTCAAAATGTAATAATTTCTGATCCCTTTTATACTGTTCAAATATTTTAATATTTTAATATAATTTTATTAAACTAAAAATAAGTTACAAAAACATTCTCAGAAAAGCAATCATAATTGAGAAGGGTCTTCTACCTTTCTGTCATTTATCCCGGTCACTGATATTTGCTTACATCTTGGGATAATCCCTCTAATAAAGTAATATTGAAAGCAATATTGAATATAAAAAAGGGGCCACCATATTTTAGAAATTTACCTATTGTTTTCTCTACATGTCAACGGTAGTAGTAGGATATGCTAGTATTCATGTGTTTATAGATTTTAGATCATAGAATCGGGATGATATAACTTTTTTTTTTTTTTTTTTTTTTTTTTTTTTTTTTGGTTTTTGGTTTTTGGAGACAGAGTTTCTCTGTGTAGCCCTGGCTATCCTGGAACTCACTGTGTAGTCCAGGCTGGCCTCAAACTCAAAAAATCTGCCTGTCTCTGCTTCCCAAGTGCTGGGATCAAAGGTGTGCACCCCCACTGCCTGGTGATATAACCTTTTAAAGTCATATTCAAAGATGTGATATTGCTAAGACAGATGAAAGAAAGAATAAATATATGGTGACTGCATCAGGAAATGTTCTCTGAATAACTAATAGTTATATTCTTGGAGAATCATGAATACTGATGAGAAATTGAATATTAGCTCTATAGAGACATTAAAATCTTTTATCTCATGCTAAGATTAATTATAATTACATCCAAAGTTTACTGGCTGGGCACCTATTATGAAAGATTTAGAAGTATTGACAAAGAGGTATGGGAAACTATTTAATTCTTAGTCATTCATTAATTAATGAAATGTAATATCCTCCAATAATGAATTCTTTCTAAACATATGTCTAATCCAAGTACTGTAATGTTAATTGTAAATTTGTTTTGTTTTAGTTAATTAAAAAATAGTCAAAGAATATTATTTAAAACACATATTATTATTGGAACTTTAAAAAACAGGCACACGCCTTTAACCCAGCACTTGGGAGGCAGAGGCAGGTGGATTTCTGAGTTTGAGGTCTGCCTGGTCTACAAAATGAGTTCCAGGACAACCAGAGCTATACAGAGAAACCCTGTCTCGAAAAAAAAAAAAATCAGGTTTTAGTAATTTTATTTTATATCTAATGAATGGGAAGATTCAGCCCTGCCATGTGCAGTATTTTTATAACAAGTGTAGTAAAAATGAGATTATGAATCTTACTGGTAAAAGAAAATTGAGAAACTGTATGTCAATACTAAGAAAGCTAGGCTGATTCCATGACAGGCTTCGAGTTGGCAGTTAAGGAGACGTGGCCTAGATCTGTTTCTAAGAATTGCGCAAATCCAGGCAAGTCCAGGCCTCAGAAGCTGCCCTGACATCTGACAGATGTTCTGAGGAAAGGACAATGGGTCAGAAGAAGTTTCCATACTTCCTCAGCAGCAGTTTCCAGACTGCTCCAGCGAGTTTCCAGCCTCCACATGCTGGTAATGGAGTGTCTGTAGAGATCGACCCAATACATTAACATAGAGGTCACCTACCCTAGAATTACTTAATATGCTTTAAATCAGGCCTGCAAGCTAACTTGGTTGCCAGTTCTGGTAATGGGAGACCCCAGAATGCTGGACTTGTGCAGAATAAAACACTCTGCATTTATATACTATTTGAGTCTGGGGTATCATTCTTTGTCAAATCATAGATCCTTACAATATGTTGTTTGAAACATTTTCTAAAAGTGTGATACAGTCATATAATATTTGAGTAGTTTTCAAAAATAATCAGAAGTGGCAATAATGCACTTTAGAATCTCTTGAATCCATTTTCAATACATTATGCTTGCTCTTCTGACAGGCAATTGTAATCAAGAATTTATTAATCTTTTGTCTTTATAAATGTAAGCATACATGCATTAGGCAACCACAAGATATTTGTGTGTTTATTTATTGTCATATCAATGAATTCATGATGTTTATATTATTAAATTATATCTTAGTCATTGTTCTACTGCTTGAAGAAAATCCATGACCAAGACGACTCTAATAAATAAAAGAATGCATTTAATTAGGTGCTTGCTTATAGCTTCAGGGGTTTAGTTCATTATCATCATGGCAGAGAGCATGGCAGCAGGCAGGGAGACTTATGCTAAAGAAGTAGTTGCAAGCTACATCCTGATCTATAGGCATAGGCTTTTGAAACCTCCAAGTTCACCTCAGTGAGACTCCAACAAGGTTACTCATCCTGATCCTTCTAATCATTTCAAAAAGTATCACTACCTAGTAACTAAGCATTCAAATATGTGATGCTTAGAAAGGCACGGAGGTCATTCTTATCTAAACTAGCATATGTGACTTGGATTTTTATATTTTAATATGTTCTAGGAAAAATATACAGATGTAGCAAATTATTCATAGGTTTGTTCATTGAAAATACACTCTTTGTAGGGATATATCACAATCTATAACCTAGATAGAACTCTTTTGTTCTCTTGCAACCTTTTTAACTGAATAAGTCTATTAATAAGTTTTACCTTTTCCATTATTTCATGCTGCAAATATAGACATACTTCCCAATTAATTTTAGTTTTTATTATATAAGTTGATTTTTATTTTAAACATTTTATTTGTGAATTTAGTTTATTTACTTTGCATCCCTTAGAAGTATAATTTTACTCTTTTATTGTTTGCTTTTAATGATGCATTTTTTTTATAAAATAAGGTGATCTCAACTTGCTATAAAATTTGTCCCTGATTCTTTAATCTCTACCTTCTAATTGCTGTGTTCATAGTCATCAACCACTGTACTTGGTTGTATCTTAATTATTTAATACATATGGTTATTTAACTTACATTATTTTATGTTAATATCTTTAGAGGTAGAGGAAATAGCCTTAAAGATACATGAAATGTATATTTCTTTTCCATTTAAAGCAGCATTATTAACATAGACCTTACACGGTATGAGTCACACTTTTATTGAATTGTACAAACAGGTCCATGGTTTTTTCTTTGTTCAGAGTAATATACTATCATTCTGATATTCATTTTAGAATATTAGAGATGTGATTAGCACCCCTCAAGCATTTTTCCTCAACTTCATCTCATCTTCTTCATCTCATCTTCTTCATCTCATTTTAGGGTGTCCTCTCCAGAAAAATGTTACACAGCTTAAGATGCCATAAGGGGAAACAACATTCTTTTGGCCAAGAGAATGGATTATCTGGCCTGAGTGAGTATATAAGAGGCCAAATAGGCAAGTCAGTTACCCAGCAATGGACCTGTTTCTCAAGCAAATAATAAAACTCTTAAGAAATATGGAAACACCAAGCCACACTAAAGAGAAAAAGAGAAAGAAGAAATAATTATTCCTTTAATATAAGAATATACCATCACTTCCAGAACTTTCTCATTGTAGTAAAGTCACAGAGCTGGAGCTGGGGCCATGAAACTTTGCATGTCTGTATACTTTAGAAAAAGAACAGTTTAGCAATGTTTGAGTCAATTTGAAGCAAGCTTTAATTCAGTTCTCTCCATGCTAATGAGCTCCGACCAGGTCCTTCTCTGGGATCCTAAGAAATGGCCATGAATCATGCTTTGCAAAAGCTTAAAAAGGAAACATTTCATGGCCATATTACTTCCCATCAGGTCAACCAGAGACAAGAATATATCTGACACATCTCCTGCCTACATACCTCCACTCACATCCAATCAAGCATTTCTAGTGCAAATAAACTTGTTTGGGGTACAAAATTATGGGGCTTATTATTTCCCAAGGATCATAACACCCAGCACTCAGGAAGTTCTGTCCTTGAGCAAGTGGCGCTTACCGGTTAGTTTTGGCTCTTACAATTTACCATTCTCTCAATACAAAAATGTATAACTCTTGTGAGAAAAATCACTATAAGCAGTGAACACTGACATAACCTTTCCAAGTTTCCAAATGTTTCAATTATAAATAATTAGAAGGATATCATAATTTTGTCCTTCTTAGTAATGGTTATCCTTTAATAAAGAATCAGAGAAGTAGTGGGGGCATTATTTGCAATCTGTAATAGTTATGCACTATTTACATAGAATGCATTAAAGATTCATTATTTACAATATACAGCTTCATTTCTTTATCTTTTTAAAGCATATCACATTTCAACCAATGTAGCTATGATCAGTATAAAGAAAAAAAAAGAAAAAAATGTATGAACATATTTTTCATTCCCCCAAATGGAATTTAAGTGGTTATTATTTTTTTCTTATTTAACCATTCTTTATGACTTGATTTTGATGTGAACTAAGAAATGTTTGGAATAATTTGGCTTTTTTATTGAAACTTGGATCAAAATAATTGCTTTCAGCTTTGCCTGCTCTCCTTTTCTATTTGCTGGTAAGCACGAAATCATGCATCAGTAAGCTTGTGGATAAGCATGGGTACAAATAATGTAATGCACTGGTTTAATTTAAATGCAAAATATTTATTGCTCTTACATAAAACCAATAACATCCATACTAGTGAATAAGTTGCCACTGACCCAAATCAGTTTTTTAAATTACCTAAAAATTTACTATTGTTTATATCTTTATACTTGTCTGGATACTATGTAAATCTTCATAAACAATTAGCAAATCCAAAAGCACTTGTACATCTATGAATTTTTAATGGTTCTTTGCATGCTATCTTTCTTCCACCTTCAAGAAATTAATTTCTCTAGATGTCTCCTCCCTCTTCAAACTCTCTCACATCCGACACTTTAGGAAGTCATAGAGAATATAAATAACGTGAATTTTCATGGTCTATGAATCAGACAATACTATGAATGGATATTCTGCTGTTTTATGAGCCTTCCGATTACATCTAAATCTTACATTGCCATTAGCTGAATGCATGTGAGGCAAACCTCTTTTAATTTGACCTAAAGGCCTATAAAGAAAGAACTTATCATCCTTAGGCCACAGCATTTATCACAGAGGACCATGGCAATGACTAAATACAGGATGCAGGCAGCAAGTGGCGATAATGAAATGATCGCTCCAAGCCATAAAACTCAATGCATGCCTTCCAGATTCAAGTGTATTTATGAAAAAGTGTCTTCTTTAGAACCAAGTCATAATACAGATATGAGGGTGGCCTTACTTAACCTTGAACAGAGTTGTGTGATGCACATGGGAATGATAATTAAGCAATCTTAGCTTACTACGGTGATTATAAAAGATTAATAAAGTCTCCTGCTCCTAAGACTCAGGAATATTGATTGCATCACAACCATCAGTGCAAATATCAATCCTCCCTTGAACACATTAAGACATGGAATTCTCAGAATCTCACTAGCATTGTCTTATAAAGAAAAAAACTTGATAATTATTTTGTATTATCATGAACTTCTTTGGATTTTATTTTGTAATGAGTATAGAAAGACTGAAAAAGATTGTACAGGACATCTTATAAGGTTCTTCACCTAGATTATTTATGTTAGCATTTTATCCAAGTATATAGCAAAGAGAAGCTATTGACTTAGACCACTCTGTAGAAAGAAAGGATGATTTGGGGGGTATCAAACTGCCAAAGCTATCTCTCAGGGGAAACAAGCAGATCTTATGTGACATTCAGCAGAAGGGAGAACTGAGCTGTCTGGAATTCAGTGCCCTTGCCAGAGATAGTTGACCTTTGGGAGAAGCTCAAGGGAGGTTCCTATGGGATTAGGGGTGGTTCCTGGTGAAGAGAAACCATTTTAAGAGCTTATTTACCCATAGTCCTTCTGTTTACTAGGCTAAAGTACTGCTGTTTATAATAATGTTATCAATTTGCTATTTTGAGGGAAAAGGGGCTTTGGACCTGACAGTAAAAAACTAATATTTATGTGTTTCTATCAACTAAATTATAGCTACTTCTTTCTTTGTCTCATCCAAACTATCACAGTATTTAATATTCATTTCTTTTAGGAATTAAAACAACTTTATAAATACTTAATAACCCAATCAGTATTCTCTTTATAATTATATTATGTAATTTAACCTTGAGGACTGAAAAACAGCTCAGCAGTTAACAGAGCTTGCTATTATTGTGAGGATTCAAGTTCAGTTCCCAGGACCCACACTGGGTGGCTAAATCACTTGTAACTGCAGTTCCAGCATACCAGCATTTTGGACTCCATGGACCCCTGAGTACAAACATATCTATGTCTATACACACAGAGAGAACATAACAAAACCCAAAACAATAGGTCAATTTCCCCATAGAATATGGACACCAAATTTCTCAACACAATAAATTCAGAAACACACATTAAGGTATTTTACAATATGATCAAGTTATTTCATTGAAGAGATGAATATACATTTTAAAATGTATAAATCAATAAATATAATATAGTCCATAAATAGAATGAAATGCAAAAATATAATTATCATCTCAAAGATGCAGGATAAGTCTGACAAATTCAACAGCCCTTCTTTATTCAAGTTTTGGTTCTAAATTTGTAATAAGACAAGAAAGTCCACTATCTCCACCTATCTTCAGTAGAATAAGATGAGAGAAATAAATAAAAGAGGCAAAATAAGGAAGAATGAACTCGAAATGTCCCTATTGACAGGCAATATAATTCTATCCTTTAAAAGATCCTAAATACTCCAAGAGAAAAACTTTGCATGTCATAAACACTTTTAATAAAGTTATGGGAATAAAAATAAATGTAAAAATGTAGTAATTTCAATATTGAAATATTCATACCAGAAACCATTGGGAGAAAATCCCATTTATAAAACCCATACAGAAAAACAATGATTGCAAATAAATCTATACAAGAGGGTGAAAATGTTCAAGCACAAAATTAATTGAAGAACATAGAAAATGATGTAGTAGACAAATGCTCACAGATCAGCAAAATTTAAAATGTTAAATTGTTGCATTGTTAAGAGATGTACTAATTCAGAACTCCCAGTTCATTGTCCAGCACCATGTCTGTCTGGGTGCTGCCATGATAGACTAAACCTCTGAAACTGTAAGTTGCTGGCCCCAATTAGACATTTTCCTCTATTAGAGTTGCCTTGGTCATGGTGCCTTTTTACAGTAATAAAACCCAAACTATAACAACCTGTTTTTCATTTTTTGTTTTGTTTTGTTTTGTTTTGTTTTGTTTTGTTTTTCGAGACAGGGTTTCTCTTTATAGCCCTGGCTGTCCTGGAACTCACTTTGTAGACCAAGCTGGCCTTGAACTCAGAAATCCACCTGCTCTGCCTCCCGAGTGCTGGGATTAAAGGTGTGTTCCTTTAAAGGCGAGAACTTAACCATCACTTATTTTTGGCATTTTGGTGAATTATGTCTGCATTAACCACCTTTCTTTTTTTTTTTTTTTTTTTTTTTTTTTTGAGACAGGGTTTCTCTGTATAGTCCTAGCTGTCCTGGAACTCACTTTGTAGACCAGGCTGGCCTCGAACTCAGAAATCCACCTGCCTCTGCCTCCCGAGTGCTGGGATTAAAGGCGTGAGCCACCACGCCCGGCTGCTTAACCACCTTTCTACAATGAGAAGCTCCGCTGATGACAATTCATCACCACGCCAGGCTTAACCTGTTTTTCATAAACAGTGCTGAGAGTAAATGTTATTAATAACCTGGTCATCTTTTGCTATCTGTAGAGCCAGGCCTCACCCAAATTTCTGAGATTCCTGAGTATTGTTTCCTAGTCATTAGAACCCTTTCTTATGAAAGAAGTCTCAAGTACTTTGCAAAAGAGTCTACTAATAGGCTTAATCCAGGTACTTCTTTGGAACCTTATTCCAAATATTGTTCCCTAGCCAACAAATCATATTCTTATGGAAGAGGTGGCAAACATTTTGCAAAAACTGGTACTTTGAAAAGGAATTTCTATGTAATCATGCATTAAGTTTGTTATGATAATTGTTAAGGGGACACTTTTTTCCAAAGCTGTACTGTGCTTACATATGTCAAAAACAAACTTTTGAGCATCATAGTCTAGAAGTTTGAACCACATCAGCCAACTAAGTCATACTGAATCAGATTTTCTTCTTCCCTCCACAGATCATTCCTCTACCGGCTCTAGTGTTTGCAAGGACACCCACATATGTGAAAGGAATTACTGTTCACTTTATCATTTCATATCTAAACTTTTCGTACTCTGGTTTTTGGCAATTCTTGTGGTTTTCGTTTGTAAAAATCTAATGTCTTGAGTTTATTTTAAACATCAGGATTTTGATTTCATGTCTACCATGGATAATATAATAATTCTTCTTTTTTAAACAAAACAAAGATCTCATGGCTTTCCCTTAACCTAGATATGTATCTTTATTTCCTTATACAAGACATTATATGTGGATTTCATAAAGAAAGGATTTTATTTAGAATGCAATCCAGTATTACTTACTGGTGATAGTTTATGTGATAATATCATAAAATTGTGTTTATTTGAAAGGACAGACTTCTAGGCAACATTGTAAAGTTTATAGTAAACTTACATATTTAGAGGTCAATGAACAATTATAATGGCTCCACATATCTCAAAATGTTTCATGTGACTAACACTATGTGGATATTGTGAAAAAAATAAAATTAGTCACATTAATTAAATCCAAATTACATTTTAGAAATGAGTAAAATTCAAAAATCTGTATTCAAGATTTATAAATAACAGAGAAGACAAATCTTTCTGTAAAACATTACATTCTAAATTTAAATGTCAGTAATAGCAAATATTTCTGAATTATTACTTTAAAAATGAGCAATTTCTTGGCATTACTCTCATCTGATATATACAGGACAACATAAGTAGTCTCTTCTCATAATAGTATATAAAACAATGAAGTTTAAAAATACTAAAATATATATTGAAACATAGATATTTAACTATCAGACTCAATATGGATAAATGGATAAGAGTATTATAATAGAAATGTGCTATAAACTAGGTTTGAAGCTTTATTCAAATTATTAAATCAATGTAACTAATTCAAAGTATAGCATTAGAAGAAGTAAGGCAAAGGACAATAATTTAATTCAATCAATATAAGATAAAAAGAAATAATTGCATCTATTAAAGAACAACATTTCAGATTATGTATCATGTCCATAAACTAGTTTGTAGCAACACTGAATACTGAATTGGATTTATCTGCCAATATAATAACTAGCCACTGCAGCATAGAAACGTAGATGGCAGTCTGAGTTCAATAATGTGGACCACCCAGCTGATAAGCAACTTCAGCAAAGTGGACAGATATAAAATTAACTCAAATAAATCAGTAGCCTTTATTTATGCAAAGGATAAATAGGCTGAGAAAGAAATTAGGGAAAAAATTCCCTTTACAATAGCCATATAAAGTATAAAATATCTTGGGGTAACTCTAACCAAACAAGTGAAAGACCTGTATGACAATAACTTCAAGTCTCTCAAGAAAGAAATCGAAGAAGATCTCAGAAAATAGAGAGATCTCCCATGATCATGGATTGGCAAAATTAACCTAGTAAAAATGGCTATCCTACCAAACGCAATCTACAGATTCAATGCAATCTCCATCAAAATCCTAACACAATTCTTCAAAGACGTGGAAAGAGCAATTCTCAAATTCATCTGGAAAGGCACAAAAACAAAAATAGCAAAAACAATTCTTAACAATAAATGAACAGCTGGAGGAGTCACCATTCCCAACCTCAAGCTTTACTAAAAAAACAATAGTGATAAAAACTGCATGGTGTTGGTAGAGAGACGGACATGTTGATCAATGGAATAGAATTGAAGACCCAGAAATAAAGCCACTTACTTACTGTCACTTGATCTTTGACAAATACACCAAAAATATACAATGGAAAAAAAGAAAGCATCTTCAGTAAATGGTTATCGTCTAACTGGCTCTCTGTATGTAGAAGAATGAAAATAGACCTCAATGCTGATACACTGAAAACCAGATACACTGAATCTAATAGAAGAGAAATAGGGAAAGAGCCTTGAACTCATTGGCACAGGGGCAAATTTTCTAAACAGAACTCTGATGGCTCAGGCTCTAAAATCAAGAATTGATAAATGGGACCTCATAAAACTAGAAAGCTTTTATAAGGCAAAGGACATAGTCGATAAGACAAATCATCAACCTACAGATTGGGAAAAAATCTTCACTAACCCCACCTCCAATAGAGGGCTAATATCCAAAATATATAAAGAACTCAAGAAGATAATAACCAAAAACAAAGTAACCTAATCAAAAAATGGGGTATAGAACTAAACAGAGAATTCAAAACTGAGGAATCTCAAATGGCTGAAAAACCTCTAAAGAAATGTTCAAAGTCCTTACTGATTAGAGAAATGCAAATTAAAATGACCCTAAGATTCCACCTTATACCAATCAGAATAGCTAAGATCAAAACCTTAGATGACAACTCATGTTGGAGAGGACATGAAGAGAGAGGAACACTCCTCCATTGCTGGTGAGATTGCAAACTGGTTCAACTCTCGAAATCAATCTGGAGGTTCCTCAGAAAATTGGAAATAGTTCTACCTGAAGATGGAGCAATACCACTCTTGGGAATACACCCAAAAGATACCCCACAACGGCACAGGGACACAGGTTCCACTATGTTCATAGCAGCCTTATTTGTGATAGCTAGAAGCTGGAAACAATCTAGATTTCCCATGACAGAAAAATGGATACAGAAAATATGGTTCATTTACACAATGGAATACTACTTAGCTATTAAGAACAAGGACATCCTGAGTTTTGCAGGCAAATGGATAGAACTAGAAAATATCATCCTGAGTGAGCTAACTCAGATGCAAAAGAACATGCATAGTATATACTCACTAATAAGTGGATATTTGCCAAAAGAAAAAGAAAAAAGAAGAGAAAAAGAAAAAAACCCATACAGAATACACAAGATACAGTCTACAGAATTCAAAAGGCTCAACAAGCTGAAGTGCCCAAGTGAGGATACGGAAGTCCCACTTGGGAGAAAGAAGAAAACAATCTTCTGAGGAACTGCCAGACTGATTTCCAGAGTGGTTGAACAAGCTTGCAGTCCCACCAACAGTGGAGGAGTGTTCCCCTTTCTCCACATCCACGCCATCTGGTTATAAGGACACATGTTCCACTATGTTCATAGCAGCCTTATTCATAATAGCCAGAACCTGGAAAGAACCCACATGTCCCTCAACAGAGGAATGGATTCAAAAAATTTGGTACATTTACACAATGGAGTACTACTCAGCTATTAGAAACAATGAATATATGAAATTCCTAGGCAAATGGATGGATCTGGAGGGTGTCATCCTGAGTGAGGTAACCCAATCACAAAAGAACTCACATAACATGTACTCACTGATATGTGGATACTAGCCCAGANGGGGGTGGGGGAGGGTAAGGGGAAATTTCTGGATAACACTTGAAATGTAAATGAAGAAAATATCTATTAAAGAGAAAAAAAATAAAAAAAAAAAAGAAAACAATCACAAGTGCAGAGGGAGGGAGGGACTTGGGAAGGAAAGTAGATGGGGTGGGGGCAGTGTGGGCATAGAGGGAAACCTGATCTGATATTGGGTGAGGGAAATGGACTGAAGCCCGAGGGCCAGCAGAAAGAATCGAAACAGGCAACCTCAGGAAATAGGTTGGGAGGATCCCCAGAATACACCAGAGACCTGAGAGGTGAGACACTCCCAGGACTCATAGGGAGGGACCTTAGATGAAATGCCCAACAATAGGGAGAGGGAACTTATAGTGCTCACCTCCAGCAGGAAGAAAGGGCAAGTGAGGGATGGGGCTGCCATCCCACAGTCACACCTCTGACCCATAATTGTTTCTGTCTGAAAGAACTACTGGAATAGAAATGGAAAGGAGCCTGAGGAAAAGAAGGTCCAGCAAGAGGTCCAAAAGGGGAATCATATGAAGGGGAGGTCCAAAGGCCTGACACTATTACTGAGGCTATGGAATGCTCACAAAAAGTGATCTACCATGGCTGCCCTCGGAAAGACCCAACAAGCACCTGAAGGAGTCAGATGCAGTTATTTGCACCCAACCAATGGACAGAAGCAGCTGATCCCTATTGTTGAATTTGGGAAGGCTGAAAGAAGCTGAAGGGAAGGGTTATTCTGTAGGATGAATAGCAGTCTTAGTTAATCTGGACCCCTGAGATCTTTCAAACACTGGGCCACCAAACAGACAGCAAACACCAGCTGATATGAGGTCCCCAACACACATATAGTAGAGGACTTCTAGGTCTGTGTTCATTCAGAGATGATGCACATAACCCTGAAGAGACTGGAGGACACAGGGAGTTTAGAGGTCAGGTGGGGTGAGGAGTTGGGGCATCCACAGGGAGACTGGGTGGGGTGGGGGAGGAGGTATGGATGTAGAGCAGTTGGAGGGTGGATGGGGATGGGCAAGGAATGGAATATGGAATGTAAAAAACTGAATTACAAATAAAATTAAATTAAAAAAGAAAAAATAATGTTAACCACATTATTATTGAAACAATAATAGTGAATCATACTAGGTAATGCTTTTATTAGCATCAGAATTCAAGGGATTTTTTTTCTCCTTTTCTGTGCAGTTAAAAGAAACTTTTGTAATCACAAATACATTATTTCTTGTTTAATCGTGCTTAGTATGATAATGCTTTCCTTCCATTACATTTATTAGCAAATAAGTCCAGCCCTATGATCTCTATTTATAAACGCATTCAGTAAAATTTGCTTTTGTCTGCATTTGCTCCAATAAAAACTGCGTGATCCATTATACAGCCAAATTGAAATATGCACAAGGAAATGCTTTCACCTGCATTTTCTCCCTCTGCTTTAGAACTCAGATCAAACTTTATATGTCATGTGTTACTGCTCCCCATGGGGTACAAAAACAGACCTCTTAAAATTTCATCTCTGCTAAGTCATATAAATGTCAGTTTGCTTTCGCTTAAGCAGAGTTTAAAGTTAATAGCAAGGATTGCTTCCAGAGGAAAGTTGTTCTTGCTAGTTCAAATGTCTAGTTGTAAACAACACTGAGTGTATTGAAAGCATTGTTCCTAAAATACTATCAGTGAAATTTTACAATTTCTTTTTTTGCCTCAGCCAGAATTAGTGATATTATATTGCAATGTACACGCTGGTCTCAGTTTCTGTTATGTTTAATGATCTAACATAGGCAAAGGTCGCAAATTCTTCTGCTTCAATATTTCCATATATTCATGGTAAGTCTAAGAGAGAAAATACAAACTAAGAGGCACATAATCATAATTTAGGAGCCATGCCATCAAAGAATTTATTTCTGTCTATATTTTCTTAATCTTGAAATTTTGATCTGTAGTTTGAACAAAAGCTTCCATTAAAATGTGATTTTTAAATTTGCAAAATGAAATATATTTCAAGGAAAAATAATAAATTTGAAAGCATTTAATGGTATTTTATATGTTTAAAGACAAATAACAACATAGTGGGACTTTATTTCTAGTAGATTTAGAACACCAATGTTCAGAAACAGCTCTAGTAAATATTAGGATGCTACTGTTTGTTAGTAATCAATCGATTTACTATTAATACACTATTTGAGAGTTTTATTATTTAACCTTTCTTTCTACCTTCCTGTTGGTAGAGGAGTTTTAATCCAGCAACCTGAGTGCTCTGGCAAAAGATCATATCCAAAGACCTTCTAAGTCTATGTGATCTGGTTGGAGTAATACACCTTTAATCCCTCTGGCTGGAATGCAAACATCTTTAGTTCACATCTTTAATACCTCTGCCTAAAATATAGACATACCATTAATCCTAAAAATGAGAGCAAGTTAGTTTGTAGAAGAAAGCAACCATCTTTAAAAGTATAATTTGAGGGGCAGTCAAAATGACAAATAAGAGAAAGATTTGACAGAATGAGTTGGATATAGGATACATCCACTTTTCAGAAGAGCAGACAGGAAAGAGAGAATACTTAAGAGCAGTGTGGGAGAGAGGAAGTTCAGTTTGGTGCTGTTCAATATGCTGGGGCCCAAGAATCAACCTACAAACCACTCAGACACCATTCTCAATCAAGTAGGAATAGTTTATTGAACACACACACACCCCAGGACTGATGGATCAGGGATGCAGGTCAGACTTGGGAACTGAGACTGTGAACCTGACTATTCCCCAGAGACAGCTTATAAAGGCAAACCCCACAAAAGCTCATAGCAACCATAAAAGCTCAAACGTAGGTGCAAGAAGTGCTACATGGTAGTTGTGGTGGTTGGCTCAGGACCAACCTTATATGTACCTAACTATGCAAAGCAGTTCTAACTGACCTTTATGGAGATTGACTCTAAAGAAAGGGGAGAGTCTGGGGAATTTTCAAGAACACCAGAGCATAAAACTTAGCAGGATAATGCAGTTAATGGTTAACTCTGGCACAAGCAAGGTCCTCTGTAACAATATAAGATGGTTGGCTACAGCCATAAAACAAAATGACTACAGTGTCTAGGTCTTATCAGGTTGACTGCAGTTGAGCTCAATTCAGTTCAAAGCAGTTCAGTTCATGCAGTCAGAGACAGTTTTTCCAAGAAGAGCAATTTAGTGAGAAACCAAGGAAAACCAGTTTGAATAAGTCAACTTACAGAAGAGTTTGGACCAGAATGACTGAACTGAACCAGCCAGCCAGAATTCAGAAAGAGCTAGAAAGGGTGAGTTTATTCAGCAGTAAGCCTCTGAGATGACAGTTACATCTGACATAAAAGTTACTTTTATGCCAGCACTTCATCAAAGGTATTAAAGTAGTTCACACCTAGAAACTGAGGGTCAGGCTCTCAATTCCTAAATCTAGGATCTCAAATGAAAGTCACTCTGCAAAAATAAGAAAACACAACATATTTCAGTAGAAGAGCTATATCTCAAAAGACCATTAAATATTCAAAAGAAGATTATTTTGCACATTATTTATTCAGATGAAGAAAGTAATGATGTGGAAAATATGGTTCATTTAAAATTCTCTAGTATTTTGAATCTCCTTTTCAGTCTTTTCAGCATATTAATTGAAGAGCATATCTTACCTGAATGAACAGCTGGTTGAACAACCATTTAGCTTTAAACAGCAGGTGACCCAGAAAACATAGCCTTTGCTTACAGTCCTTCTGGAAAGCTGCAATCCAACATCAGTCAGGATTCAGTCAGGGAAACAGATACAACTCACAGCTGAAGGTAAAATCAGATGTTTTCATGATTTTTAACTGGTTGGGACATGGAGCTTGGGAAGGTGCTAATGAAGTTCACAGAAGTCGAATAGCAGTCTTTCTTATAAACACAGAACCAGAAATCACCAAACAATGTCACCATGGCAGTCACATTCCTTGAGGAGATCTGAAAACAAACAAACAAACAAACAAAACAAAAAACAAAACAAAAAACAAAACAAAAAACAAAACAAAAAACAAAACAAACAAACCTGTGTGGAAAATGTAGGATGGTCCTCAACAACTTGTCTGGATACTACTGGTAATTTTCTGTTAAGCAAAGAATAATAGGTTGTGTGTGTGTGTGTGTGTGTGTGTGTGTGTGTGTGTGTGTGATATTACAATTATTCTGAAATTCTCTCATAGAGGAACTGCATTCCAGAACGTTTTGGTGGATGGGAACTGTGAATAAACATCTCTTATTGATCTCTGTGTATGAACTGATCATCCTTGCATGAACATTCTATTTTTTTTCCAGTGCTCCTTAACTACAAAACACAAAAATAGACCAAGAAACTTCCAGACCCCACTATTTCTCTCTCTTCCTTTATTGGTGGCAGAAAAATAGTTATGTCTTTTTTGTCTAATTATACTCCAGTGAAAGTAGCATAGAATGCTTAGCTTACACCCAAAACTGAGTGATCTTAGATCCCTTAGGGAGAACACTACCATCTCCAAATCTCCACATCCTGATGTGAACTTAGCAATAAGATTTGCATTATTGGCAAATCAAGGTTCACTGAATAACCAGCTTCTCCATTGTCCACTGTATAGTTCTAGGATCTATCATGAATGCTGGGTATAAGAGAAGGGGTAGTCTATCATCAATCACTAAAATCAATATTGAAGTTCATGTAGGAATCTTCCCTGCAACACAAAGTTATTATCTTGTTTTTTTAAGTCTTTCCATTATATTTGTCTGTTCTATGAAATATGTTAAAGATAATATGTGAGACAGTTTTATAAGTTATAATACAGTTAATTATAGGGTATATATGGAAAATCAAACCAATTATGCATCCAGAAGAATTAAAGACACCAGAACCTTCAATTGCAGTATAAAGAAATGCAATATTAAAAAAAAAAAAACAACCTTGCTTTCTGGTTGCAGATTTGCCTTGTGAAGTGATTTTGGCTGTTATTGGCAAATAGAATAAATCAGAACTTGCACAAAATTGTATTTTAAAAGTGCTAAGAATGACACCATGGTCACCTTTATCCAGATGCCATTGAGAAACAGTTTTACTGAGAAAAGAATCTGTTCTCAGCTTCAGATTTTTACAGAAGTTTCCAACTTGGCTATTAATAGATTCCTTTGTTATAGTCACATTTGGCGTCCATATTAAGATAACCATGAATATTTTTTAATCTCTTCCTCAAACATCAATTATTGAATGACCTTCCTTCTATTCTATGAACTTCAGCCAACATGTGAGCCATGGCTCATAAAGTGCTGGACAGCGATGACTTTGGCTTCCCGTACTATCAGGTGAAGGGAAAGGGGGATTTGCTGTTTGAACTTCTGTTAAATGAGATTCCCTTTTACTAGGAGCAGCCACGAACTTCCTTGTTGGAATTTAGTTGAAATTATTTTCTAGCAAATAGGTGATGCCAGTCAATCACTTGTAAATAAAATCCAACCATTTTTACTCAGTCTGCTTTGTCAAAAAAATATCTAATGCAGGCTGTATGGGTTGAAGAGGAGAAGGTTTATCACGTCTAGGTGCCATGCAAATCAGAGAAAATTACTAATTGCATTTAATTGTGTTTGTGAGGTTTTATGAACTTGGCTCCATATAAAGTTTGTAAAGTACGATACAGGTAATAGATTTTATATTGGTTTTTCAAGGCTCCACATATATTTGACTGGGAGATACTTGTTGATTCATGGGGTTTCTCTATAGGAAGCTAATTGACTTTAGGTTACTGTGGTAGGCAAAGTATTACTTCATTAAAGATATTTTCACATCTTAATCTTCAGATCTGTGACTATGTTACCCAATGTGGCAAAAGAGATTTTACAAATGCAATTAATCATATGTTCTCGAAAGATTATAAGATTAATGCACTTGTCTAAGTCTATTTAAGTCTTTAGGACTTTCATGGTTGGCTTAGATTGATGGCACTGAAGATGGTGCACAGCAGACTCAGTGTCACAGGAACTCTTACTACCATTACTGACTTATTGACTTAGAAGATGGAGGAAGAAGAAATTATATGAGAACTATAAGTTGTGGAGCAGATGATATGTTTGAGCAGGTAAAAACATCCCCCCAAACCCATCTAAACCTGAGTTCTGATTTCTACTTCCATTAACTGTGCTCTAAATTCTTCATGTATACCATGGCCTAAAAGCCTCTATACAGAAATTACACAACACACACACACACACATACACACACACACACACACACACACACACACACACACACACTGTAAAAATTTCAAAAGGTAGGTTGGTGAGATGGCTCAGCGATTAAGAGCACTGACTTCTTTTCTGAAGGTCCTGAGTTCAAATCCCAGCAACGATGCTCTCTTCTGGAGTGTCTGAAGACAGCTACAGTGTACTTACATATAATAAATAAATAAATAAATAAATAAATAAATAAATAAATAAATAATTTTCTTGAATTTCAAAAGGAAATAGCAGTAGCTTTTAAAAGTTAGAGATAGTATTTAGATGGCAGAAAAGGAAAGAAGTCAGCATGTGAAAATAAAGCTCTGAGCCACAAATGTTGAAAGAAAAACTTTAAAGAAAGGATCTTCCCACAGATGTTATGAAACAAAAAATGTAAGCCTGGTCAGCATTAAATTTAACCAAGCAGCATTGGTTTGACTTTTGAGCTGTAGCCAGATACACTTATAAATTTGTACTGAATAATGGATTAAATGCATGGTAGTTTATTATGAGAACACAGGGCAACGAATAAAGTAGTTTCATGTATCTCTAATTATCCTCGGATGAGCAGTGAACAAGGCACTAGCTTATCAGAAAGCTAACTGAAGCACAAGAAAAGTAGAAATGCATTGAATTTTGAAATACTCTCTTGGAACTGTTACATTGCCACTTCAGGCAACAATCAATAATTCAAAGTAAAAGCAAGCCCCATATCAACAAAGTTAAAAGTTATAGTCAGGTCACTTGAAGGAACACAGGAGATATGAATCAAAGGACTACAGTGTGTGTGTGTGTGTGTGTGTGTGTGTGTGTGTACCAAGCATCTCTTACATCCAAATCTGAACTTTAACACCTCTGTAGCTAAGGTCATCCTTGAGCTACCTCTCCTTACAGCCACTACCTGCCAAGTGCTTAGATTACACTTATCTACTATCACACTGATCCAAGAATGAATATTTCCTATGGAAAAATGAGAATCCTAATGTAATATCTTATTTAAAAAAACCAAAAAGATGAAATACATTGTAAGGGAAAACATTTTTTTCTCTTAAAAATAACTTCTTGTATGTGCTCATATAATTAGAGATAGCCTTGCATATTAATATGAATTGCTATAGAATAAAGATATTTTAAATAGTTTTATATAGAGAAAAATGAATATTTGGATAAAAAATTAGACAACATATATTAACATTTTAAAAACTGATTAAAGGGCACAGCAGGAGATTAAAGATATAAACATTTTCCACTATTAATTCTTTTTTTTTTAGCTCACTGAGGTAACTTTATTTTCTTTTTTTATTATTTTTTATTAGATATTTTCTTAATTTACATTTCAAATGCTATTCCGAAAGTCCCCTCCCCCTAACCCCACCCCCTCCCCCCTCCCTGCTCCCCTGCCCACCCACTCCCACTTCTTGGCCCTGGCGTTCCCTGTATTGCAGCACCAAGGGGCCTCTCCTCCCAATGATGGCTGACTAGGCCATCTTCTGTTACATATGATGCTAGAGACACAAGTTCTGGGGGTTCTGGTTAGTCATATTGTTGATCCTCTTATGGGGTTGCAGACCCCTTCAGCTCCTGGGGTTCTATCTCTAGCTTCTCCAATGTGGGCCCTGTGCTCCATCTTATGGATGACTGTGAGCATCCACTTCTTTGGGAGTCAGCTATATCAGGGTCCCTTCAGTAAACACTTGCTGTCCTATGTAATAGTGTCTGAGTTTAGTGACTGATTATGGGATGGATCCCTGGTGAGTTAGTCTCTGTATGGTCCATCCTTTCATCTTAGCTCTAAACTTTGTCTCTGTAACTCCTGTCATGGGTATTTTGTTTCCTAATGACAGAAAATTGTCAAACATCTCCATACAAGGGGTTGGACCCAGAGACAGAATGAAAGCAATCAAGCTTTAGCAGGTCCATGGTAACTGAATGAGAGATTTTATAAGCCTAAATCAATGTAGATTTTTTTTCATAAATGAACATTGGAAATGTTTTGGAGTTGATTCTCAACTACTATAGAGGGTCCTAGTAGAGACCTGTATTTTCTTATCTTCAAAGTTTAGTTGGTTAATTTGAATAGTTTTCTCTGGGCTATGAGGCAACAGGGCTTGTTCTCAGGTTCCTGGAATTTGGATCTGCATTCATTAAGACAGTGGATGCACTGAGATCTTGAAATATGAGCTCAATGTAAGTGAGATGGGGCTTCCTAAGCTGCTCATAAATGGGTGTGGTTTCTAGCAACAGCTTCAGAGATACAGTATCATTCTTTAAAAGTGTGCATGGCATTCCCAAACATCTTAAAGTGAACCTTACATAGAAACAAACTTAGAAAAATAATTCAATATCAGTGTATACTTCCGTAAAGGATAGACAAGTGTGACTTTCAATAGTAAAGAAAATAATGTGTCTGGTAATGGAAAAGCTTTTCCAGAGTAGAAAAATTATGAATTATGTGTATTTATTTTCACGGCTTAGAATAATCGAAAAAGGACAATTATGAATGAATAACAGAAAACATCACCTGAAACATGAGCGAGTGGAAGGAAGCTTTCTTAAAATTAACATTTGTAACAGTTTATAAATGTTTGAAGGGTAAATAAATAAAATAATTTAATAAAAAAATCCTAATGGAAACTAGCAGTTTATAATACTCAAAAATTTTAATTTAAACTGTCTTTGCAAATTTATTTTACAGATCTCTTTTGTAGGTATTGAAACAGGAATTTTATTACACAAAACTGAACATTTGAATGATTGTTTCTGTCTCTCAAGGGAAACATTATCCAAACAGTATAATGCCCATTGTTAATCAGAGTTTAGAAAACAGAATTCAGGTACACATAAAGACAAAAACAAATAAGTTCTCTGACTTTAAACTTTAATAACCGACAATATTAGTTTTGAAAGATAATCTCAATGCAGAAATATTAAGAAACTGGCACTTAATTACCTCTTTCTCTGTAAGTGGACTGATCTCTTTTTACAATATCAAAAGCACAAAACATTTGGTGTGTGTATGTATGCACATGCGTGTGTGCATGTGCACACATGTGTGCTTTTTCTCTCTTCTGTTTGATGACATTTAAAAATGTGCCATATTGGGAGCCAACCAGTTGTCACTACTTCAATCTTGGACTTCTACCTCCCATAACTGTAAGAGTTATGTTTGTTTATAAATTTCATGGTCTGTAGTATTTTGGTTTTTTTATTATGATTTTTTATTAGATATTTTATTTACATTTCAAATGCTATCCCAAAAGTTTCCTATACCCTCCCCCTGCCCTGTTCCTCTACCCAACCACTCCTACTTCTTGGCCCTGGCATTCCCCTGTACTGGGGCATATAATAGCAGCACGAATGTGAAATTTAAAACATTAAAAGTAATGATAACCAAAATTGAGTAAGATAATAATGAAATCAATAAAACTTGAAAGAAAATCATGAAAGAAAGACAGACCAGTAAACTAGCTTCCACGAGGAAGCAGATAGGTCACCCAGTGTTGGTTGATAATGGAGTTTAGATGTTATGAGGAGAATCTTGGTATAAAGTGGCAACCTAGAAATCACATTTGAGGATCTTATGGCAATAAAGTTACCATATAATATTAATAGATTCTAATCTTAAAAGAAAATAGAAATACACGTTGTTGTTGTTGTTGTTGTTGTTGTTGTTTTTCTGTCATGAAGCCAAGCTAGCATTCCTGAACACATAATGAAGTTCAAACCAGACTAATGTGTCCACAGCTACAAGGAGTATAGAGACAGTAGAGACTCAAGATGCTCAAGCTAGACGCTGGATGTGTGTCTTATATGAAAATGAGACTGGAAGAGAAAAGGTCTTGGGAAAGAACCCACACTCGAACTTTGCCTGAACAAATTATATTAGAGACATGTGGTAGAACTGGATCAGGGTCCCGATGGGTGTAATGAAGGCCCCCAGACAGAACAGGATGTGGCAACTATAGCAGAAGAGTGATACAGGAATCTGACATTGACAAAGTCTCAATGTCCTTCCCAAGAGAATGAGCTACACAGTGTTACAGAACTTGGTTCAGTAGTATAATACATAAGAAGAAAGGGTTAATGTGGGTAGATGGTCCCTTCAAACCTCAGTCACAGAAAACCCTTCCTAGGAAATCTAATCTTTAAAACACCAGAGACAAGATTATTATGTGGAGATGGCTGTCTCAGATTTAAGCACAAAGCAGGAGTCAGTCATGGGAAATCCTTCTAATTAGGAAGAACACACACACTAGTTGGAATTATTGAGACTAGCAGCCCCATCCACAGCCTATGAAGATTAATAAAAGATTATAAAGATTAAAAGAAAAATCCATGGGAAGGAAAAAGGGAGTATGATTCTAACTAAGAAGAGACAATAATTGATATCATAATACATCTGTTTCATTTTATTTTTAATATCAGCAATCGCATTTTAAATAAGCAAACACAGTTCTTTATTGTTCAGCTGTTAATTGTTAATATGCATCTTGCTAGTTTCTTTTGCCTCACCTAGTCTACTACTTAAACCTCTAGCACATGTACATTTCTCCTCGTTTTTATCTTACTTCTTTGTTTCCTTATCTCACATTCTATATTATTGTAACTTTGTAAGTTTTGGTACCCTTTGCTCTAAAAAGAAATGTCTATAAAATACATATTCTCTAAGAGATGCTCTGGTGCTGCTATTTCTGAATCCTATTTGACACAGAAGTAAACTCATAAAAGTTTCTACTGCAAGTTAACTCAAGGGCTTTTGTGAAATCATTAAACGCATTGCTGATGTTAACCTTCACCCTAAATAGCAACAGAAAACTGCAGAGAAGAAAGACCACTAGTCAGGAAGTCTAGCCAAGTGGTGAGCTCTTGACCCAATGAAAGATGTAGATGAAAATGTAGAGAGTAATAGTGAAAAACACCTAATGTCAACAAGTACATGAGTACACTACACACACACACACACACACACACACACACACACATACCACCCCACAAAACATAAGAGAAAACGATCCACTATGATATTTCTAAAACATCTAATGCTAAAAAAATCAACAAAAAATCATTGAAAATAAAAAAAAATAAAGTTCTATTTTAAAGAAGATTAATGATTATAAGGATGACTTAAGCAAAAAAAAAAAAAAAAAAAAAAAAAAAAAAAAAAAAAAAAAAAAAAAAAAAAAAAAAAAAAAAAAAAAAAAAAAAAAAAAAAAAAAAAAAAAAAAAAAAAAAAAAAAAAAAAAAAAAAAAAAGAAGAAGAAGAAAGGGAATCAATCAAAGTCACAGGGAAGAAAGTTACCAGGCGGGATAAACAGTCAGCACACAGATAAATATTCAACACATGAAAGGAAAAGTTAGCAAAGGAATTCTTAGAATAAATTTAAATGACTACATAACTTTCCAGAGCCTCTTAGACACAGCACCAAGGAAGTTCTGAGGGGGATGGTTGAGAATATAACAGCTTATAGAGAGATCTCAAATAAATAGCATAATGGCACAGACCCAGATTCTAAAAGAAATAAGAATCAATAAACCAAACATAAATGCAGTAGGTGACAAAAAATACAGAATAACTGAAAATATATACAATCAAAAAATAAATACCTTATTATTTGAAAACATAAACACAGACCAATCACTAGTTTGAAGCAAAGAAACAAGGAAAGAAACAGAACCAAGGAAAGAAACAAAGAAACAAAGATTTATAAAATTAGATATGAAAAGGGACTCATTTCAAGAGAATCTAGTGAATACCAGCTTATCATAATGAAATATGTCTTAATGTTTCTATTGCTATGGTGAAATATCATGAGCAAAGCAACTTTGGAGAGAAGGATTTATTTTAGTTTCTATCCATCACCGAGGGACGTCAGGACAGGACTCAAACAGGGCTGAAGGCACAATCTGATAAAAATGGCATGAAAGGATGCTGCTTACTGGCTCACATATTATGGCTTACTCAGCCATCTTTCTTATAGAACTCAAGACTACCAGTACAGGTATGACCCCACCCATATGCGTGGCTCTTTCTTGACTGATCATTAAGTAAGAAAGGGCTCTACAGGCCAAAGTTATGGAAGCATTTTCTCAAGTAAAGTTCTTTTTTTTTCCAGCTGGCTCTATCCTATGCCAAGTTGACATATAATTAGCTAGCACAAAGTACTTTAAAAATATACAGTTCAAAATGATGAAAAATCCAAAGTAAATCCCCTAATATACATGACATACCATTGTTCAATCAACATGATATAAGCAGCTAAAGTATAATTAAAATGTGACTGACATGGTTGTTTTAATAAGAATGGCTCCAAAGGCTTATATATTTCAATGCTTGGGTATCAGAGCATGGCACTGCTTGAGAGAGATTAGGGCAAGTAGCCTTGTTGGAAGAAGTGTCTCATGGAGGTGGGCTTTGAGGGTTCAAAAGCTCAAGCTAGTCACAGCACCACTCTCTTCCTGTTGGCTGCAGAACCATTGCAGATCCTCTCAGCTACCTCTCCAGAACCATGGCTGCCTGCATGCTGCCATGCTCCCTGCCATGATGACAATGGACTAAACTTCTGAAATTATAAGCAATGCCCAATTAAGTGCTTTTTTTTTCCCATGGTCATTGTATACTTCACAGCAACAGAACACTGAATAAGACACACACACACACACACACACACACACACACACACACACATTAATTAATTAATTACCTAGTTAAATGTAATTTTAAAACATATTTTTACAAAACCCTAAACTAAAACTAAAGCTCTAGAGTTAACCCATGACTCAGCTGTTACCACTGATTATATTACCAAAGGACTCTAAACATAGCAAAACTTCAAAGCATCGTGTTTATTAATGATCAATTCTCTCCCTGTGTGGCCCTGCACCAACCCAGAACTTTCCATGGACATCTCATTAGCTGGAAGACCCTCTCCATGTATTACAGCTAAACCTTGAACCTCACAGTAACCAGAATCATGGGTGGAATTTTATTCTTTACAAATAGTCTCCCACGAGATAGTCATGTACTCTAGCAGAAAATGAACTCATCCCTTCCTAAAAGGTTTATGGCTAAACTATCTTATTTGTATAACAGGAATGTTAATGTGAGAGGGTATATATGAGATAAGCTGGTAAAACCCTCCGCAAGTCCCGAGGTCAACCATGAGTAGTAAAGACTAATAAGACAATTGGAGGCAAAAAATACAAAGAGAAGCCGAGCATGGTGGTGCACGCCTTTAATCCCAGCGCTCAGGAGGCAAAGGCAGGCGGATTTCTGAGTTCGAGGCCAGCCTGGTCTACAAAGTGAGTTCCAGGACAGCCAGAGTTATACAAAGAACCCCTGTCTGGAAAAAACAAAACAAAAGACAAAGAGAGATCCTAAGAGATTATCTGAACTTCCCAGGTCCATGACAACCAACTCTGACAGAAAGCACTGATTGCCAAGGTACCAGCTCCACTCAGCAATAGATTCTAATTTCCTCATTAGAATAGTTTGATTTTGGTATTAGTCCTAGTGTTTGTCATCTATGAATAGATTTTTTCAAGTAATGCTTTAAAAGAAGGAATTGTCTCAGCAGAGGCTGAAGCAGAGGCCTGAGAATGGCTCATCCTCACATCTCATGCCCTCTATGGTCCCTACAAAGAAGCAATTTCTTGAATTGTTTTCTAGAATTATTGTCAGTCCTTCATTGTGATAGGGGTTAAGGATGAAGTGACCCCCAACATGAGAAATTTTAAAACTAACTTCATTCTCCATCCTCTTTCAGACACTCTGAGGCAGATCCAGTGATCACTACTTAGATGATGAGAGAGCATGTTATTGAAGGTGCAGAACAGGGAAAAATGGAATGTGTGTGTGTGTGTGTGTGTGTGTGTGTGTGTGTGTGTGTGTGTGTATCTGCTATTTCTTATCTTTTTATGAAAATTCTATAAAATATAAAAAAAACTGCTAAGTAAACTTGTAGTCTGGAAAGGGGGAATTTGTTTTATATGCAGAGACTTCACTCAAAGTTGAGTCTATAGATGCTAAGGCTGTCTTTGTTCTGGGCAATGTAAATCTGCTTCACTTTATTGTTGCCCAGAAACCAGCTTCGTTTCCTTTCTCCTGTGCAAGGAGCAGAAGGTGTGCTTACTTAGCAGGCTTAGTCTCTGTCTTGTTTATAGGAGCAGAAAAGTATCAATGCTAAATGTATCCAACTGTCACGGTCACATTGCCAAGAAAAGCTGTTTTGTCTTTAGTGAATATTTGTTTTATTTCTTTCTACTAACTATATCAAGTGTTTTTTGGGAGGAGGTGGAGCAGGGGAAGAAACAGAAATCAGTAGTATCTGAATTTATGAATATTATTTGTAGACACAACAAGGTCCTGCTTACTGCAAAATTTAAACAATGTAATGAAATATTAATGCAAAGGCAATATTCTTTTAGAAATATATACATGTTATTTACAAGAAGAGTTCTTTAGTCTAAGTATCAGATACAGTTAGAGACAGCCTGAGTCAAGGTAAGAGTCATAGCCAGTATGTTCCCCAAGGTAAGCTTCACAACACTGTGAAGCCAGTAATAGTTATTTCAGCCAGTAACTTCAACAATCACAGATTCAATATTAGGTATTAGGTATTGATTTTGGTGTTTGTCATCTATGAATAGCTTTTTCAAGAAACACTTTAAAAGAAGGTGAAATTAGTCTACCATGTAACTTATAGCACTATATATTACCTGATTTCAATATTCACCAGAAGTCTTTACTTGTAGTGTGACATCTACTGATATGCCTGCTTCTATAACTTGGTCCTTGTTCTATGACCAACTATGGCCAATATGCAGATTTCATACACTGAATTTCTTTTTCAAATTTCAACCAAATTCACCTTTGTTTGTCCCTTGGATACAGAGTTAGTCATGTGTGGGAGAAAGTGTTATTTTGGTGCCTGTATTTGAATAGATGACAAAGTAGAGAACACAGCCAACCTTTCAGTACAAAACAAATGCCCAGATTTCACTTTGCCTTCCTTAAAATTCTCATCACATTCCAGTGAACACATGGTATGACGGCCATACTCTACAGAGAAATTATTGCAATCCCTCTTGGTGATTCACATAAACTGTGCTCCCAGGCTCTTCAAACAGAACCTTATATAAAAACGAATGTACTGCAGTTGCTGTGATACTTTTCCTATTTCATCTGGTGTTATACTGGGACAAAATAGCATAGAAGCTGTATCTTTCAATTAAATAAACAACTTCAGGGGAAAAGTGACTTGTGAGGTTGGAAAGGGCACTCAAGGTATTATATCAAAAGCTAAACCAATTTGTAAAGTATCAATTCACTTTTAATAGAAGTCTGACAGAATTTCTGAAACTGAAGGCATAATTTTAAAATTGTCTACCAAATTCTATTAAAGAAAATTTTAGTTCCAAAATTGAAATGCATTTATATGAGATATATCTGTGTTTTAATCCTTATTTTTGGCAATTTTTCCAATATATAAATTTTTCTATTATTTTTACCTATGAAGTAAAATCTTCTGTTTTAGGAGAGTGTCTTAGTTAAGGTTTCCATAGCATTACTATGTGAAGAGACACCATGACCAAGGTAACTCTTATAAAGGACGGCATTTAATTGGGGCTGGCTTACAGAGTTCAGAGGTTCAGTTCATTATCAAGGCAGGAAGCATGGCAGCTTCCAAGCAGGCATGATGCTAGAGGAGCTGAAAGTTCTACATCTTGTTCAAAAAGGAACCAGGAGAAGACAGTCTCCAGAATGGATAGGAGAGGGTCTCAAGGCCCTCAGAGACATACTTCCTCCAACAAGACCACACCCACTCCAATGAACCCACACTTCCTAATAGTGCCACTGCCTGGGACAAGCATATTCAAACCACCACTGGGAGTATATATAGTATTGATCTGGTAAATGTTTAATGGTCTTCCTAAATGAGAAGAGGGAAAGAGAAGTGGCTGACAGAAAGAAAAGAAGGAAGTGAGAGCATGGAAAGACGAATAAAGAAACGATAGAGAGAATAATTCTGATTTATATCATTTGTTCACTGCCACAGAGCAAATGCGGTCAATTTCTCAGTAAATGTGGAGTTAAGAATAGGAATGGTAGTTTCGCTCCAGTAATCCAAATGCATTTGGCTGCAGCATATTTAACAAGATTTTTTTTAAAGAAATGGAATGTGGTTCTTACAATGAAAAAATAAAATGTTATCAGTTTAACATACCATAGAGAAATTATTGAACTTTAAAATATGATTCATATTTACTTTAAATAAAATCATTTGGGTTTGAAGTAATGTATTAGAACATTTTTCCTTGTTTCACCCAGTTTGTTGCTGAAGAAACATAGTTTCAGGCTTCACAGATATTTTTCAGGATGAAAAGACTCCTGGCAGTGGCTAACTTTCCATTCAAGGACAGGGAAAAGAAATGACTGAAATAAGTGAAATAATCTTGCACTCACCAGATATTAGGGTGCTTGTAAAAAGTGTGTTGTTGGGTGATAAACATGCTGATGGAATCAGGTTCCATGGTAGGTGGAGTTGAACACAATGATGTCTGTGTGCCACTGAATGCAGCTATAGCTTCAGGACAGAGGGAATTTGACAGCTACTTGAAAGCTCTGAGGAATTATCAACAAGGTAGACATGGGCTTGTCATCATTTCTCAGCTATTACACTTGGCTGGACACAATGATTCTGGAACCTAAGAGTGTATATAGACATTGGCAAAATAAGGTCATGTGTAAGTTAGTTGAGAAATGAAAAAGAAATTGATAGCCCTTAGAAGTGTGGGCAAAATCATTATTACTTACCTTAGCACTCAGACTGATAAATGTAGAAGAGGTAGCAGAAGTGTACACAAGCAGCTAGAGTATGTAAAATCCTGGGGGAGGAGCACTGATCCTCAGAGACCATGGTACGAAGAAGATGGAAACATCTATATTGTTATTAATGTATTCTTTCTCTTTCCTTGTCCCTTTAAACCATTCCCAAACACACATGTGGTCAATTCCTGGAAGTACCAGTTAAATGGAAACTCATTTTTCTTTCCAAAAGATGGGGGAAAGTTCTGGAATGGTTCAGTATACACCGATAAACATGTACAGAGGCAAATGTGTGGCAAACCCATAAAATCATTTGTGAAATCCAGAGCTTGTTCGTTCTTAAGACATACATAAGTGAATCTTATCTAAAGGATGTTGCAGAGACATTGAAAAGTGAACCATGACATAATCCATTGCTGCAAACACAGATTAGACAGCGCATATACTGCAGCACAGAATACTGCAATAAATCTTTAAGGACAACATTTACATTGATGCAGAACTCACTGTGTCAATCAACCAAGTGATTTTTTACAGCAAAATAATCAGCATGATGACATGTTCTATAGAACTTTCAAAAGACAAAGAATCTCATGTTTGAAAGCTGGATAAAGCCTCCAAAATTTCATGTCATGGCATATAAAGAAACAGGAAAAAATAGAAAGTAAAACAAAATTGCTATCATATTTGAGATAACAAGTGTTTAATTTATTTGAAAAGAAGTTTAAGTTAGCATATTGTAAAAATATTCCAATCAATGACTAACAAGACAGAGGGTTTGCAACCCCATAGGAAGAACAACAATATCAACCAACCAGACCTCCCCAGAGCTCCCAGGGACTAAACCACCAACCAAAGAGTACACATGGAGGGACCCATGGATTCAGGCATATATGTAGCAGAGGATTGTATTCTCTGGCATCCATAGGAGGAGAAGTCCTTAGTCCTGTGAAGGATTGATGCCCCAGTATAGGGGAATGCCAAGGCAGTGATGTGGGAGTGGGTAGGTTGGTTGGGGAGCAACCTTTAAGAAGCAGGGGGAGAGGAGATGGGAGAGCAGGTTTCTGGAGGAGAAACCAAGAAAGAGGATAACATTTGCAATGTAAATACATAAAATATCCAATAAAAAAGAGAATGAAATATATATTCTCAGAAACAATAAACAAAAACTTTATGATGAATCAAAGCATTCCTTGTAAACTTAATGGGAATATTTGAACTGAAAACTATAATCAAAACCACCACTAAAATAAAGCTCTATCATTTTGAACACAGAAGCCTGACTGCGATAATAATGAAATCAATGAGACAGATCCACTGAAAAGGATCTCATTGACCAGAAGAGAAAAAACATTGAAAAAAATCAATAGAATGACAATTGACTTTTAATTCTACCTTTAAACAAGTTTGAAAGTGTTTCATTGGAAAATTGTAAAATGTTAATAAATGGCTTTAACACTGCCAAAAGTTTGTGGAAATAGGACTAGGAAATCATGCACGAGTCAAAAGTAAGGGCTGGTGATTTAACTCAAATTACCTGCCTACCATGCACAAAGGCCTGGATTACAATTCCAGCAAAAAATTTGACATGGTGTTACAACCTATACGCATTCAGGCAAGTATAGGGAATAGATTAGGAGCATAGATTCCTCTTAGTCTGAGGTATTTACACAAAGATTTTCTAATAGTAATGCACTTTTAAGCTTAAGACTTTCACCTACACATGCATGCATATACAAATACTCTAAATAATGCAATTGGCAATCTGTTAGCAATATAGGCCCTCCACTTTCAAGAAGCTGCTCACATGCTCATCTCTGAAGGACAAGATAATTTTCTCTTACACTTAGAACTATCAAAATTAGTCTATTGAATTGTACTTCCTAGCAATTCCTCAAGAGATTATAAAGGTTAATCCAGACTGAACTGATTTTAGTTCTATGTTCAGTAAAATTAAACTGTGTCCTTAAATAAACTTTTTGAGAAGATGCACTATTTACTATTGTATGCCTATACTTAATTAAAGTATATAGATGAGTTAAATCAGATGTAAGGTCATGCACAGTAGAGACAGAGTGACTTAATCTGTCACTCAGAAAAGAGCAGCATGTTAACTATGTCCCTTAATGATCGGTCCCTCTTTTTATTGGACCTGAAATAATACATCCCTACCTTAGATTACCTTTACTCACAGAGCTTGCTGTGAATCTTGACAGTATATTTCTTTCTCATCTGTACTACTGCTTTGCTTTAAATCACCTTCCCTCACTACTTTCCAAACTACACAGGCCTTTTGTTTATTATTTAATAAGATGTCAAGAAGCAAAGGAAATGCAGGGACAAAGAATGCAGTGGAGACTGAAGGAAACACCATCCAGAGACTGCCCCACCTAGGGATCCATCCCATTGGCAAACAACAAACACCTACACTATTGCTAATGCCAAGTGCTTGCAGACAGGAGCCTGGTATATATGTCCCCTGAGAGACTCTGCCAGAGTCTGACCAATATAAATGCAGATGCTTACAGCCAACCATCAGACTGAGCATGGGGACCCCAATGGAGGAGTTAGGGGAATGACTGAAGGAGCTGAAGGGGTTTGCAACCCCATAGGAACAACAACAACAATATCAACTAACCAGACTCCTGAGAGTTCCTAAGGACTAAACCACCCACCAAACAGCCGCATGGAGTGACCCATGGCTTCAGCTGCATATGTAGCAGAGAATGGCCTTATAAGGCATTAATGTGATCGGGGACCCTTGGTCCTATGGAGTCTCAATGCCCCAGCATAGAGGGATGTTAGGGAAGTGGAGCAGGAGTGAGTGGGTGGGTGAGGGAGCACCCTCATAGAGGCAGGAACAGAGGGATGGGATAGGGAGTTTGCAGAGGGCAAACAGGGAAGGGGACAACATTTGAAATGTAAAAAAATAAAATAACCAATAAAAAAAGGAAGTCAATCATTGTCCATACCTAGCAACCAATAACAAAACTCATCTGTCAAGCAGTAGAGGCCAGAAGAACAGAGTCAAGACCATCCTTGGCCATGTGGTAAATAGCATACAAATACTTATTAAATCCAAAGTAGTATACACACACACATACACACACACACACACACACACACACACACACACACACAAACCAAGACAGAGATATGTCATAACCAAACTGCAGAGTAATTTTATTTTTCTGGAGATAGACTTGTTAAAGGAAAAGCAGTATAAAAATATCAGTGATAAAGAAATGGAGATCAAAAAAGAATTAAAGAATAAAAAAATTTAAGAAAAAGAAATGGAGATCACTCTGTGTGTACTAAGATACTAGTTATTAAGGTTAGGAATAGAAGGGGAGAGGCTGGGTAAAGATAGCTGGGTGTCTTAGAAAAAGTAGTAAAAATTAGATGGTAGAAATTGTTAGAAAGTGAAATTGCTGTATTTGGGGATCTACTGAAGTTTAAAGATCATCAATCCTTTGTAGTTAAGTTCAAAGAAGGATAAAGAGTGGCAGAGATTGCCTTATCTTCTTACCATTTTTATCTTGAATGAGAATGAAATTATATGATTGTATATAAGGAGGATTATTGAGAGTGCACACTAGCATTACAGGAAAGAGAAGAGTATTTTAAACTATTTTAACAACACGCAAACTACAGTTGTATCACAAAGGGATGTTATTTAATGAAGATTAAAAGAATAAAAAAAGTAACAAAACAATACCAACGCAAGTGTAATAAAAAGTACATTGGGATATAACATACTGTCATGTCACTCAGGACCCCGACTTTGGTGGTTGGGATCTGAGTCCTTTGATCCTGTGATATTTTATGTAGCAAATGAAAGGGTGAAATTTGCAACTCCTGTTAAAGACATTATTATATCAGATTCAGCATCTGTATCATAATTTTTAAGGGTTCTCTTTGTTGGCTTCTTGTCTAGGTTGTTATTTTGGGGTGGAAAGGGAAGTTAGGTCTTAGAACAGGAGCCTTCTATTTCTCTCTTTTCTAACTGAGAGCATATAGTCATTGATACCCACTGAAAAGGGAGCTTCCTTGTCCTTTTCAGTCAACTGAACTGGGATGCAGTTCATAAATCTCTACATGGTATTTGAAAATAGCATGGACCAAGGATAGCCACCTGGACTCTAGAGTCAGCACTTGCTACAGACCTCAGAATGATCTCCTCTGACGGTATGGCCACAGACGCCAACATAGCTTCAGTAAGGGTTCATGGGCATCATGATAGCTTCAAGCCATAGCACAGACCATCACAAGCATCTATATGGCCTTCAGTGATAACACAGGCTACAGACCCTAATATGTTGCACTCAACACCATATATACAAGTATGGACCCCAGCATGGTCTCCCATATCAGCACAAACCACAGACATCATAATCATCATAGCCCTCTGCTGCTGCATAGGCCACCGACATCAACATTAACTCTGGGATACAAGAAGCCATGAAGCCCAACACGGTCCCCTGTGGATATACCAGGCCCACTGACATCAACATGGTTTCAAGGGTCAGCACAGACCACAGACATCTGCCTTCCCTTTGGTGGTAACACAGACCAGGCACATCAGCATGGCCCCTGGCTACAGCAGAATCTCTGTGCCCCCTGTGGAAACATGCACCATAGACATCAACATGACCCCAAGTGACAGTATAGGCTATTCACATCTACATGGCCCCCATAGATTCACATCATGACCCATGGATATCAATATGACTTCAGCCAGCAGCACAGACCACAGACAACTGCATGGCCTTTAGTAGTAACACAGAACATGGATCTCAACATGGCCCCCAGCTGTAACAGGACCACAGACCCAAACTTGCCTGGACATGCATGACCTTTGGCAGTAATACTCACATGGGTCTCAGACACTGCAGTAGGACCATGGACCCAGATACTGACAGGTTTGGCAGCAAAGGCCAAAGACATCAACATGGTCTCATGTGGCAGTATAAGCCATGCATACTAATATGGCATCCAGTGGTGGTTCAGGCCTCAGACCCTGACATGGTACAGCCTCCCTCCACAGTGGACTCACTAATCCATTCCTCCATCCTTCACACACTTCCATCAGAAATCCATTAGCTACAGTGACATTGGAAACTGCAGTGCATCGCTTACTGTATTTTATTATTTTATTTTATTTTATTTTATTTTATATTTTCTCACAGAGCTCCACATGCAAGTATTCATTGTCACAAGTCATTGGTCTGCCTCAAGGCCTCTGGGATCTGAAGCACTAAGCATAATAGAGCATATGCAAGACTTCTTGGATTGTAGATATGCTTCAGGTTTTTATCTCCATTGGTGATGACATGCTCCCAGATCTCGTTCTGCAGCACCAGGTTTTCCTTGCAGCCCAGCAGTTCATGGATGGACGAGGTACTGTGGTTGGCCTACTTTAATCACTGGAACTTGGCCAGGCCTGGATGGCAGAGGAGTTGATCAGGCTATTCCGTGGTTGTGTTGGACAAATCTGGGTCAGTGGAATATTTTTCTTTATCTTTTGTGATTGATAATTTTGCTGAGGATTGTAGAAAAACATGGAGTTGGACAGGTCTAGCTGCCTTGAAAGACATGAATCATTGTTTTCTCAGGGTAGAGTCCATGGCTTCTGGGGCACTGTATGCCTTTCAGTTCCTGAGAAACTGAGGCAATTCCTCAGTGAAACATTCAAGCCGCCTGTGCTTCTTGGAAGTCAGTAAAGCATTTTGGCAGAACAATTAGTCTTAGACATAAATCTTATATGCTCTCTCTAGCTTGCAATTGACATTGTATTCTCCCTGGAAACTGCCATTGTATTCTGTTTCTGATAAATATAGAAAAATTGCTTTATATAACTTTGTCTTAGTCTCAGTCTTGCTGAGACCCCTCCAGACCAGCCTGGTTATAATTCTCTCTGACCATATCAGGAGACTCTGATGATAACCTGGCTTGGTAAGTAAACACTGCTACTTACAGGATGTATAGTATTCTGGACTGGCATCTGTTGTATCTCAGAGTTTATAGAACATCTATCCAGGTACCTCTGGCTTTCACATAATCTCGATTGAAAAGTTAGGTGATATTCTAATATGGGCAGAGAAGGCAGAGACAGAAGATAGGATTTTGGGAGAGTATTACAGTATATTTAATTATCATACAGAGAAAACCTAATTGTTAAGAAAATATAAAAGTTTAAATAGATATTTCATTTGTTAGATGCAATTAGGTGTGTCTTGAAGAAATGCACTTTGGATTTCTCTAAAAGCCTCCATAGATAAGAATGCTAAAGAACAGAAAGTTTCTGCCTATTTTAAGGCAAGTTTCTTGGGAGAGAATTTGTGTTCTTTGCTCTGTGAGGCAAAGTCAGCTTGGTGTCCTCAAGCTACCACATTGTAAAGTGAAATGGCTTGGAACCCAACCACCATGATTATGACATGGCTCAGCATGCATTGCCAAGGGTATAAGTTAGGGGCTAGAGACTTCTTTTATAGGCCAGTGGACCCTTGATAGAGTGCCTCCTCCCCGAGCTCCACCACCCAGCTTGGTAGAGCCTTTTTTGCAAGGTAAGAGATAGAAATTCTCTCTTTGGGCTTGTGGAAACAACATAGAAGCAGCTAAAGAGACACAGGTAAAACAGGATTCTAGAGAAGAGAGCTAAGGAGCCCTATTGAATTGGGGGAGGTCAAGAGAAAGGTAGACTAGCTCAGTAGAATGAAACAGATAGAAAGAGATTTCTAAAGAGCTAGCAGTTTAGTTGTAGAATCAGGCTTAAAAATAGGTATCTTTTATATAAATCAAGTCAAGAAAATAAAGTTATCTTGCTGAACTCACAAGTTCTTACCTCAGTTTATACCCCGTGTCTTTTTTGGTATAAACATTAGATTATTTAAATGGTTACAAGAGATTTGGGGCTAGAGATTGAGTGAAATGAAATCAAATTGACAGAGGAACCTGTCCATGTACAGGATGTTTTCTGGCCTAAGCCTAGATCATGCCAGTAGATCTGATTTGCTTGTGAGGTCAGATGGTATGGTCTGTTGGTTGCAGGGGTAAGTAGAGAGGATTCTGGCTGGAAGCTCCCAGAGTTCATTACAAACAAGGCAGCTATAGCCAGACTATGACTGGGCACTGGATGTGGCTCACAGGCTAGATCTGGACAGCTGTGGAACATGAGTAAGTGGGAAGGTCAGGAGGACTCACTGCTCCAGCCCCTGGAAATGGATGTATGAGATCAGGCTTTGTGAAGATGTTGAATTTTCTCTCAACTTTGAAAAAACAAATGTGCTGTTTCATTGTGTTTAATGGCCAGATTGTTTGTTTCATAGTTAGTGATCCTTTTCATGTTGGGTCCCAATTATGCAGTGTAAACTATTGTTCTCTTTCCCTTTTTTGCAAACATAACTATCTCAAGCTTTTGTCTGAACATCACTAGTTGGTTTCTAGCCATAACTGTTCTTTTCATTGTAAATTCTTTGTAAATTTGTTATTTGCTCAAATAAATTACTCTTGCTTTCAATTCACTACCTCCGAAGATTCCTTTTATTTCATGCTGAACTTTAATAATGATCTCTGTGTATTTTTATGTTAATTCATCTTCTTATTTTTGCAATGTGCAAAAGAGTTAAATGACAACTATTTATTTTTAAAATAAAGTTTTGTTAGGTTTTGGTGCTGTGACAAGTCTTTCATCAATACATTTAACAAATATTTAGATTCAGTTACCAGCTTGTACTATTTATTCTTGTTAGCAGAATACATAATATAAACTAATTCAAATATCCCAGCTATGATGTGTTCTATAAAACCCTAGAAAGAAGAAAAGTTCTAGTTCCTGAACTGTACATCCAAGGAAAGGCTATCCGAGAATAGAGTGTTGCTGCTGTAAGTAGCACTTATGTCTATTATGATGGGTAGGTAAAAAGCCTCAGTGGCATGAACTGAATGAATGACATCACTGAGGTTGTACCTCTATTAATTTTCAGGTAAAATGTTTTTCATATCTCTGATGCTTGTACCCTCAATCTCATTTTCTGTTTAATTTCTGTAAAACATCTACACTTTCTGTATAATTGATCCTATCTTTGCCTTCTTCATTACAATAAACAAAGAGAAAGTTTACTCTCAAGTAAGACTTTGAAGACTGTTGATGATTTATGTAAAGATCCCTCTCTTTATGTTTATAATTAATAATGAAAGTAAATTTCTTCCTCCAGTAAGGAGTGAGTTACTAAAGGTTAAAACAGAAAATAAAGATCTTTGAGTCAAGATGTTTAAGTCTAGATTTCCTAGAGTGTCTTTGGTTATGTAAGACAGTCTCTGTGGTCACTGTGATAAGGCCTTATCTCTCTCATTTAGGACTTTTGTTAAGCTCAATTACATATTCCAGTGAGACATTCTTGTTGAATACAACTTCACTGATATGAAAAAGCAAAGTTAATTTGCTCATTAAGTATTGATAATGAACCTAGGTTTCTTTAGGTAGTGTTGTCAGACAAATTTTCAAAATTCATTCCTGATCAAGGGCAGTGATTTCCTTAATAAATTTGTCAGACATATTCTATATGTCACATCACACACCCAAGTCCCAGGCTGAGGCTGAAGAATGTCAAATTTGAGGCCAAACTGAGCAGCATATTAACATACAATCCCCAAAATGTTAAGTTCAACATTTTTCAAAAACAATTTCTCAGTTATTGACAACAGGAGTCTCATTTCTTCTCAAAATTAGTAATTTTTACTTGTCAGAGAGCTGGTAGGCATTATAGAAATGCATTATAGATATGATAGAAAACTAGTGTGTGTGTGTGTGTGTGTGTGTGTGTGTGTGTGTGTGTGTGTGTGTGCAGATGCACATACATGTATGCCTGTATGCATACGAATGTGAAGCCTGTGTGTGTGCATGTATGTTTGAAGCATCTGAATATGTATGTGTGTGAAGCCTGTGTGTGCATGTATGTGTGATGCTTATATGTATGCAGATGTGCTTAAAGACTGTTTATTTGTGTCCATGTTCATGTGAATCCTCTCTCTGACTCTCTCTCTCTATTTCTCTTTCTTTCTTTCTCTCTCTGTGTGTGTGCATGTGTACAAGAAAGTTAACTGAATCAGCATTATTGGTAAGTAGACAAATGGTCCACCAAGAATATTTGTTCTCAAAGTAATAGTGCTTTAGAATAGTCTATCACAATTATCATATAATTTTTCTTATCTTTATTTTAAATTTATTTTAACTTAGTTATACTTTTGATTTAAGCAGGAAATCCTGGAGGCATAAGAAGGTTGTCATCTCCACATTTAAAACAAAACAAGCAGTACAGACAATATGTAAAACTGTTTATCATTAACCATTTATAAAAACACGTTTTCAGAACAACATTCTATCTTCTACTAGTGAAAGGAACAAGAATTCTCCTGAAACGATAAAAAAGTACTCGATGTTTACTTACTTGATATAGATTATATTGTATGCTATTATGAGGATTGATAAGAATAGTAAGCTAGAAATGATTTGTAAGTTGCCAAAATAACATGTGTGCAAACAAAAGAATGGTTTAATTTTAATACAAAGGTAACAGTAGACCTGCAACCCAAACAATATATTCAGTGAATATTGCATATGATATAAGATGCATTAAACAGTATGAGGGACAGTACAGAGGAGCTAGTTATATGCTATAACATTTTATACACAATGCATTACCTAGTTTAAGGTGTTGGGGAAATGTCATATTGTTTTAAGTATTTATGTAGCAAATCTTGAAATGACCATACACAAACACATAATTATATTAGTGAGAAAGTAATCAGTTGGCCAATAAATGAAATTGATAAATTAAAATCACAGATAGCAATAAAAGTGAATATGGAAGCAATGATGAATAGACAGACAGAAAAGGACAAACAATTGTAGAGTCTAGTGTAAATATTCCAATACCTTTCTTAGGTATAAATGATATAATAGAGATTTGGCAAAAGAAAATTCTATGCTAAATGTAAAATAATGACATTAATATAGTTAATCTAAAATAATGAAATTAAAAAGAAATAACCCATATAAGCATCAGCAAGTTAAGGTAAAAGAATAGATACAAAATTCTGATAAGTCTATACCTAACAACCGAACTGCTGATTACATGGAGAAATAAAACTTCCCAAGAGCTTTGGATGAAAATAAGCACATATTTTTTGTTACCATCATGTCAAATAAATTGTCTCAGAGAAATCATTTTAGATTATATATTTTCTCCTCCAATCTCACATCTCACTTTTAGGATATAAGTCGTGGAGGATAACAGCAGGGACGCTGAACGGCAATACCGACCGTTTTGTCACCATAGATTCCAGGATCTTTTCTTCCTTCCTTCCTTTCTTTCTTTCTTTCTTTCTTTCTTTCTTTCTTTCTTTCTTTCTTCCTTCCTTCCTTCCTTCCTTCCTTCCTTTGTTTCTTTCTTTCTTCCTTTTTTATATATTTTATATATACAAACACAAACATATTTGTAATAATTGTTATATATCATTTCCTTTGCTTCATGAGTTGAAGAAACAAATAAAAGAAACCCCAAAGATCCCCGAGGGAGTGATTTGAAGTGGCTCATGTGGAGGTTTACTATGAAAGACAGCAGTGGGACCTTAGCACTTACTGTAGTACTTACAGTACTACTTACAGTAGTATTAGTTCCCAAAAACAAGTAGTATTGTTTGTTTGGACACACAACAGAAATTTTACTCAAAGATATTGGGCCTAAACATGGTGTCTTCTTAAAAAGAAATATTACAACTAGAAATAATTTTTGTCGTACTGAATTTTTATATTTTAAGTTAATAATCTATAAAGAGTATTTGGTAACCACTTCACAGTTAGTTTACCAAGCCCTAAGCAACTACATCAGAGAAGTCCTGATGCCTGATTTAGAAAACTTTCAATTATGTGGCAATATCGTTGAATCAGGCTTGTTTCTATGTGGCCTTTTACCTGCCTTTTAGAAGTAGTCCTCCACAAAATAGCGTTTGTTAAGAAATTAGTATGAGAGGTAACTCGGAAGGGAGATATCATTTGCAAAGTAAATGAATAAAGTGATTAATAATGATGATTGATGATGATAATGATGATGATGATAATTAAATTAGTATGATTTTTAGACCAGTCATCCTACTAATTGGATGGGTCCCTTTGTCCTGTTCGGAATTTAAGGGAGATGATATTTACATTGCTCTCAGGATTTCACTAGTTCCATTTCCTCCCTTACAGACTAACACCCTATATCTTGCCATCCACTTTTCTTCTAAGACTCTCCCACCAGGGAGGATCCATCCCATAATCAGTCATTAAACTCAGACACTATGGCATAGGACAGCTAGTGCCTACTTAAGGGACCCTGATATAGCTGTCTCGTACAGAAGTAGATGCTCATAATCATCTATAAGATGGAACACAAGGCCCACAATAGAGAAGCTAGAGATAGAACCCCAGGAGCTGAAGGGGTCTGCAACCCTAGACGAGGATCAACAATATGAACTAACCAGAACCCCCAGAACTCGAGTCTCTAGCTCCATATGTAGCAGAAGATGGCCTAGTCGGCCATCATTGGGAAGAGAGGCCTCTTGGTACTGCAATCTTTATATGGCCCAATACAGGGGAACGCCAGGGCCAAGAAGTGGGAGTGGGTGTACAGGGGAGCAGGGATGGGGGAGGGAGGGAGGGAACTTTCGTAATAGCATTTGAAATGTAAATTAAGAAAATATCTAATAAAAAAATTGGAAAAACAAAGAAATATTAGTTAGCATTAACGCATTTAATTGGAAAAAAAAAAGAAATTGTTGCAAAGAGGTAGAATCCCGTTTTTAAAATTCTGACATCTTATTTTTATGAAGAAAGTATCTTTATTAAATACAACCTTACAAAATTTCTGGAACAAGGTTTCAATGTCACTAACTTGATCGATGATTTTTATGGACCATAACCTTAAAATGAGTTGTCAATTTCAAAAGTAATTTGGTTGAAAAAATTGATATGAAATTACAAGTCATGCTCATAGATACAAGAGTGATTTCTAACCCCATTTTGTAAGCCTACCAATCTAATTACAGATAAACAGGTCTAAGTCATATTTCACCCAGCCTGTCATGTGCAGAGACGGATTTTCAAAGTCACTGTAATGGGTGTGATATCTGATATTAACAGCAATTTCTTAATTTGATCCATTAGATTTCCATTTTATCGCATTTCATCTTATTTCCTTGAATCCCTTTAAAATAATGTTTTGGCTTGCACAAAACCTTTTGAAGATATAGCTTTTGATATATCTTTCAAAAGACAGTCTGTATGCCTGTCACCTCTCCCCACTTAAAAACCTTTCATATTCTTAATACTGTTAATAAAAATGGTGTTCTTATTTTCTGTTAAAATCACAGGTTATCATAGCATTATTTTTTAATTTAACAGTCTCTCTCTTGAGTAAAGGTATCAACAAAATAACATCTCATTATGATAAATATTCCCCTTTAAAACTGTATCCTTTGCAAAATTTCAGACAGCTATTTTTCTCTTTCATTTTTTCTCCATTCACAAATATGAAATTATTATTGATTATAATATAATTTTTAGTCTAGAAAACACCAAAATATGCCAAATAGTCACTAATCATAAATTGAAGCAAAATATAACTTGAGCTTTATAAACTTTTCTTACTTTTCATTATTAATTTAAACATTATGTTTATTTCAATATATTGTATAATGGATAAAAAGATAAATAAGGTCAGAAAAGTACCAAATTCCATGAACAGACAACTTAGAACTTTAAAAAGTGTCTCTTATTTTGCTTTTGTAAATATCTCCAAAAATGTGGACTACTTCCCATAGTTCTATTATTCTACCTAAAAGAATTTTTATATGTTTCTTATTCTATTTATTGTATCTCCATAAACTTAGAATACTTCTCATATTCAATGTTCTGCTATCATGACATATGCCCATTTGGATGAATTCTAAGAAAAAAAAACACTTATTTAAAATTTCTTGTATTCAGTTTGATCATTTAATGGTATAATTTACTGAATTATGCAGCAGTTATTAAAAACTGATTTGAAATCATTTCACCACTAAGTGAAACCATAGGTTTGTTTAAAAACTTGATGAAACCTGAAATTTAAGCTTCAAACTCAATGCCGCTTCCAAGTTATTTGCATGAACAGAAAAATGCTATAATAATAATTTTGTCAAATAGGGCTTGAGAATCTCAAAACACCAATTATAGAACATGCAGACGTGTGTCACTAGTCTTTAACACAGTCTGCATTTTAAATAAATATATGGTCAATTAAACAAACAAATGGCTAAAATATCTTATGATGTGAAAATGTATCTTTTTCACATGTAATTTTATGGTCTTAATTGAAAAAATATTGGATCTTTTCTTTATTTACATTTCAAATGTTATCCCCTTTCCTGGTTTCCCCTCCAAAAAACATCCTCCCCCTCTGTCCTCCCCCCTCCTCCTGCTCACCAACCTACCCACTTCCTGGCCCTAGTACTCCCCCACACTGGGGAGTAGAGCCTTCATAGGACAAAAGACCTCTCCTCCCATTGATGTCCAACTAGGCCATCCTCTGCTGCATATACAGCTGGAGCCATGAGTCATACCATGTGTGCTCTTTGGTTGGTGGTTTAGTCCCTGGGAGCTCTGGGTGTACTGGTTAGTTCATATTGTTGTTCCTCCTATGAAGTCTTTCATACAGCCATTAGTTATGTCCAAAATATAAATTACAAAATACTCCGAATTGTTAGATGATTATACTATGAATTATTATACTCTAAATTAGACTATTATATTTTACAAAGATACAGAAGAAAGAAACTAGATTCTGATCTCTCACCGTCTCATACTGTGTAAACAAACTCCAAATGGGTCAAAGATCTTAATATAATTGTGACATTCTGAAACTATTTAAGAAAAAAATAAGGGAAAACATTTAAAGAAATAGGCATAAGTAGATATTTGCTTACAATTCTCTAGAAGCTCAGAAATTAATGTCAGATGGCGGAATGGGATGGCATGAACTTTGAAAGCTTTTGCATAGAAAAGGACTAAGGGACAGATAAGATAGGACAAAATAGCTTTGCTAACTACACATCTAATAGAGTTTATATGGAATATACCCAAAACTACAAAACCTAAGTACCAGGAAATCTAATGCCTAGATCAATAAATGGGCACATGAAATGGAATACAGTTTTTAGAAGATAGAGAAGAACAAAAAAAAAATTCACATTTATTTGTCCCTGATTTTAGATTGACATATAAATTCTTGTAAGAATGTATGTATGTATGTATGTATGTATGTATGTATGTATGTATGTATGTATGTCTTGAGAATAGAATCAAAATGGTATGTGAGACCAAAGTGGGTTAATGGGAAGGCTGGCTTAAGAAAAGCTAAAGTAGGGTTATATGATGGGAGTATGGTGAGAGTACATAATATACATATATTAAAATATCTTCAAGATTTTCACTACTATGTGCAATACAAATATGTTATAAAATAAAATTTTGCAATGATAAAAGATCAAGACTAAGAATTACAGTTGCACACTCAAAAAGCCAGTCTTAGCTTGAGGTTAACATAACTTGATTCTGTTCTTAATTTTATAGTTAAACAGGTTGGGACTTCTGGTATGTAAACCAAGCTTTTATGGGCTTGAATTTTATGGTCTTTAGTAAGAAACATAAATCATGGAAATCCAAAGGCCTAATTCATTTACATTTTTGGAGGTACTACTCAGGACTTCATTATTGCCATAGTCAAAGGGAGTTATACACAGTCTAACAGTACATAACACAAGAAATCTTTTTTTTAAGTAATAATAAAAAATAAAGCTTCATTTTCAGAAATTTGCAAAGATTATGCATCCATATGAACTTATGATTGGTGCCTCTCACCCCAGTATCTTAGCACCAATATTATCAGAAAAAAGAAAAGGCACTATGGATTAAGATTCACTCTGGGGGTCAGATTTATCCTTCTCATACAGAAAGATAAGGCCCAAGATACTTTATGTACATTGACAAAAATTGAAATATCAAGAACTTACTTCTTTTGACTTAAGAACAAGTTACTTAACAGTCAACTAGCCTAGTAGGAAAAACAAAAACTCCCAGAAGTTATTGTTAGGAAAAAGAAGTGCCTAAAAAATGTTCAAGATCCTTAATCATCAGAGAAATGCAAATCAAAACAATCCTGAGATTCCACCTCACACCAGTCAGAATGTCTAAGATCAAAAATTCAGGTGACAGTAGATGTTGGTGAGGATGTGGAGAAAGAGGAACACTCCTTCATTGCTGGTGGGATTGCAAGCTGGTACAACCACTCTGGAAATCAGTCTGGCGGTTTCTCAGAAAACTGGACATAGTACTACTGAAAGATCCAGCAATACCTCTACTGGGCATATACCCAGAAGATGTTCCAAGGACACATGCTCCACTATGTTCATAGCAGCCTTATTTATAATAGCCAGAAGCTGGAAAGAACCCAGATGTCCCTCAACAGAGGAATAGATACAGAAAATGTGGTACATTTACACAATGGAGTACTACTCAGCTATTAAAAACAATGAATTTATGAAATTCTTGAGCAAATGGATGTATCTGGAGGATATCATCTTGAGTGAGGAAACCCAATCACAAAATAAGTCACTTAATATGCACTCACTGATAAACGGATATTAGCCCAGAAACCTAGAATACCCAAGATACAATTTCCAAAACACAAGAAAACCAAGAAAGACCAACACGTGGATACTTCATTCCTCCCTAGAATAGGGAATAAAATATACATGGAAGGAGGTGCAGAGACAGTGTTTGGAGATAAAATGAAAGGACGGACCATCCAGAGAATGCCCCACCCGTGTGGTCCATCACATAATCAGCCACCAAATGCAGACACTACTGCATATACCAGCAGGATATTGCTGAAAGGACCCTGATATAGCTGTCTCCTGTGAGGCTTTGACAGTCCCTGACAAATACAGAAGTAGATGCTCACCGTCATCTATAGGGCAGAACACAGGGTCCCCAATGTAGGATCTAGAAAGAGTACCCAAGAGCTGTAGGGGTCTGCAACCCTATAGATGGAACAACAATATGAACTAATCAGAACCTCCAGAGCTCATGCCTCTAGCTGCATATGTATTAGAAGATGGACTAGTTGGCCATTATTCAGGAAGAAAGGCCCTTGGTCTAGCAATGTTTATATGCCCCAGTACAGGGGAATGCCAGGGCCAAGTAGTGGGTGTGGGTGGGTATGGGAGAAGGGCGGGGGGAGGGTATAGGGGACTTATGGGACAGCACCTGAAATGTAAATTAAGAAAATATCTAATAAAAAAAAGTATGCACTGAGCCATTCAGTTCTCAAAATCTAACAGAAAAGTAAGTGGTTAATGGTCATATGGTAAGCTTAATGTAGTGAGGCTGTGGGTTGTGTCTGTACACAGTTAAAAGAGTAAATGTACTGCAGGAAGAGAAATCAATGTTCAGCCTCAAGACTAACTTACCATATAGACCTCTCTGCATTTGCTCTCAAAACCCCCACTGCAAGGAGACAGATAATAGACTACCTTACTATATTCTAAAGTCTTCTGCCTCCTAAAATTATTCATGCTCTCAATTGATTTCACATCTTCCTAATGTGGTATTAGGTTTTTTTCCCCCAATGACTTAGCTTTTAAGTAATAAAGAAGACATTTTTTACAGTGACATCCCTACAAGATAAATTACCCTACCATTCAAGACATAGGAAGATGAGGCTCATAATTTCCCACAGGGTAGTCAAGGTCATGGAGAAAAAATAATATGAACAGATAATATTGTAAGAAAGACTCAGCATCAAAAAGGAGATAATATTTGAGATTGAAAAGATATATTATTCCCACAGCTCTGCCAGACTCACTTTCTACACAAATTATTATCTCTCTTTTAAGTGCCTGCCATGGAAGTTATAGTTCTCTAAGGGAGATTTTAACTGCTTTCTGTTACTTAGACATTTCCTCTTTTACTGCTGTCTGTCAAACTGACTTGAATTCCTGTAATGTCCCTTTTATTTTAGAATTGTGTTCCAGGGTGCAGAATTTCCAAATGGATACGTCTATTCTTTTTTTCTATGTGAGCTATACAGAGCAATGAATATCTTACATGTAGCTTGCTAAAGTAGATGATTTTACATTTCTGATATTAATGCACACTGCTGTCCTTTGTTCTAAAATGCAAGTAGATTTTCACTTTTGGAGATATCAATTTGGCAAATGCAAGAACATTGTGTTAAGAGTGAATGAAGTTAGTTACTAACTCCTAGACTAATACTACACTTTGTTTCTGACNAAAAAAAGAGTAAAATAAAGAGCTTAGTGATGGAATTCAAAAAGGTGGCAAACAAGAACATACCAAATGCAAACCCAGTATATAGCAAGAAATAATGAAGCCAATGAAATGGAAACTAAGAAATAATACAGATAATCAAGAAATGTAAGAGCTGGCTCTTTGACAAGATAAACAAAATTGAGCAGTCTTTATCACAATTCACCAAAAGAAAGAAAGAGATGACCCATATGAACAAAGTCAGAAGTAAACAGTGAAGCATTACAACAGACACCAAAGAAATTCAGATTATTTTGAGGGACTAATTCTAAAACCTCTATTACATGAGGCTGGAAAATCTAAAACAAATTGATAATTTTCTAGAGTCAGCCAAGCCACCAATATTAAACCAAGAAGTCAACAACCTAAGTAGAGCCAAGTAAAGAAATTGAAATAGCAGAGAAAAGCCTTGCAGCTAAAAAGAAGTTTAGGGAATACATGGATTCATGTAAATGCCCACGTTACCGCCTCGCCTGCAAGTACAGACATGGACACAGAATCCTTCTACAAGCATACCTTTATTACACCATGTGGAGAAAGAGGGTGAGCCCTGAGATGGGTCCTGCTTAAATACACCTCAGTGTGACGTGTGTCGTCAGGATTGGCTGACTGCTCATTACCTCAAGTTAAGCCGCGGGATGGGCGGTGACTTACGTGGCGCATGCGCACTGAACTTGTTTGTTTGTCCCAGGTTGGGGGTGGTGACAGGATGTCGGCGCCAACTTGGAATGGCGGCAGAACCGGCTCGGGCGCAGCTCTCTACAGATTCATAGCAGAATTCTATCAGAAATTCAAATATCTATAATCAGCCTTTATTACACTATTCATAAAATAAGAACAGAAAGATAAAAAATTAAAAACAACAACAACCCTTTATTGTTCTAATTCTCAAATAAGATAACAAAACAAGAAAGAAAGAAAGCTAAAAACCAATATACTTAATAAATATAGGGGGGAAATACTCCATTAAACACTTAAAAACAAAATACAGACACTCCTGAAAAAAAAAAAAAAAAGATTAAACCATGACCAAGCTGGCTTTCTCCCTGAAATTTAGAGATAGTTGAAAATACATAAGTCAATAAGTATTTAAAACAACATAAATGGACTCAAAGATAAAATCACATGATCATCTCAATAGAAACATAAAAATGCTGTGGCAAAATTCAGCATGCCATTATGATTAAAGTCTCATAATATGCAGGGTGAGAAAGAACATACTCCAAAATAATAAAACTATATACTAGAAACTGACTCCCATCATAATATAAAATGGCAGAAAGCTTGAGGCATCCCCACTGTAGTTGAGGACTAGAAAGAGATGTCTGCTGTCCTCATCCATTTTCCAAATCATGCTCAAAGTCCCAGCTGGAACAATAAGACAAGAAAATAAAATTAAAGATGCAATAAGGAAAAAAATCAGACTACCCTTAGTATCAGATGACAGGGCACCACGCCTTAGAGACCTCAAAAATTCTGCCAAAAAAACACAACTTCTAGAAAATTGAAATTCAGAAATGTTTCAGTATACAGAATCAATTTACACAAATCAATATCTTTTCCATACATTAAAGACAAACTTGTAGAGATAGTCATGGACACACTTGCATTTATAATAGCCTCCAAGAAAATACAACACAAAGGAGTAAATCTACACTAAGAACTTGAAATCTCTGAAGAAAAAGATTGAGAAAAGTGAAAATGGGAAGACATCCTGTGCTCACAGGTTGAAGTAATGCTGTAAAAACGGACTGTTCAACCGAAAGATATATAGATTCAACACAACCCCATCAAGTTTCTCATCTCATTCTTTATAATAGAAGAATAATTAATGTGAAAATTCATATGGAACCACTAAAACCCTAGAAAACCAAGCACATCCTGAGCTAATAAAATTAAATAACATTGGTAGAGGTGCTACCATTTCAGACTTTAAGATGTAATACAGAGCCAAGGTTATAAAACGATGTGATATTGGCACACAAACAGGCATGGAGTTGGCCAATGAAAGTGAAGACACAAACATAAGCACACATTATCATCTTCACCCACTTAATATTTGACAAAGACTCCAAAAACAGATTAGAAAAAAAGAAATAGTAAGGCTCCAAAAATCGCTGAATGAAGACCCCAGACCCAGATAATATGCAAAAACAAAGAGCATTGATTTTTGTACCATCCAGCACACAGGAGTCAACCATTCTCTACTCACATAACATGTACTCACTGATATGTGGATACTAGCCCAGAAGCCTAGACTACCCAAGATACAATTTACTAAACACATGAAACTCAAGTAGAATGAAGTTCAAAATGTGGTCTCTTCACCCCTTCCTAGAATTAAGAACAAAGCACACATTGAAGGAGTTACAGAGATCATGTGTGGTGAAGCTGAATCAAAAGGATGGACCAACCAGTGACTGCGGCTCCCAGGGATCCTTCCCATAATCAGCCACCAAACATAGACACTATAGCATATGCCAGCAAGATAATGCTGAAAGGGCCCTGATATAGCTGTCTCATGGGAGGCTATACCAGTGCCTGGCAAACACGGAAGTGGATGCTCACAGTCAGCTATTAGTTGGAACATAGGACTCCCAAGGAAGGAGCTAGAGAAAGTACCCAAGGAGCTGAAGGGGTCTTCAACCCTATAGGTGGAAGAATAACATGAACTAACTAGTTCCCCCTGTGCTCATGTCTCTAGCTGCATATATGGAAGAAGATGGCCTAGTTGGCCATCATTGGGAAGAGAGGCCCCTTGGTCTTGCAGACTTTATATGCCCCAGTACAGGGGAACGCCAGGGCCATTATGTGGGAGGGGGTGGGTAGGGGAGCAGGGCAGGGATGGGGGAGGGTAAGGGGAAATTTCTGGGTAACACTTGAAATGTAAATGAAGAAAATATCTAATAAAGAGAAAAAAAACTTTATTGATTTTTTGGAAAAAAAAAAAGGCAACCTCAAACAAAGGCACACGAAAACTTCTTATAGGGAACAGGGGAACTGTCTAGAAGGTTTATGAAATCTAAAAGTTCATTGGTGGGTACTAAGAGCGTCAGTGGTCTGCATTCCAGTGTCATGAACTTTTAACCATATGATGAGATAGTGCTGCCCAGAACAGATGGCCCATCTGAGACAAGATAGCTTCACACTTTGTGGTTATCTTTAGGATGGGGTTTTAATGATCTTGTTCTGGATTTTATGGTCTGTCCCTGGAGCTGCTGTTTTATGGCCTAGTTTATTGGACTTAGGGTCTGTTCCTGAAGCTGGTTCCTATGTCATTTTTGTCTAAAATCAGGCCTGGTCTTTACATGGAGACAATTGGGGCATGTGTTGTCCTTTCAAAAGCATCTTCAACAAAAATTGCAGAGGTAACAAGATGTCCACATTCAGAGGGATAAAATTAGTCCTTTAATTCTAACTTTGCACAAAATCTAACTCTCTCTCTGAAACACTGAAACTTCTAGAAAAGGAGGGAGGGAGGGAGGGAGGGAGGGAGGGAAGGAGGGAGGGAGGGGAAGGGGGAGAGGGAGAGAGAGAGAGAGAAAGAGAGAGAGAGAGAGAAAGAACTCTATGTGATATAGCTGTTGGAAAGGTTTATCTCAATAAGAATCCTTTGCCAATGGACTAAGGTCAACCACTGACAAGAAGATCTCATGACACTAAAAAGCTTGCACACTGCTAAAAACCAGAACAAAACAAAAACATCAACAATCAACAATCCACTAGGGGAAGAGGAAGCCCACAAAATTAGAATATTTATCAGTCATACTTCTGATAGAAGTTTAATTTCCAGTATATTGAAAGAACTCAAAGAATAGCCACGCATGCCACACACACTAAACAGACCCACAAAAGGGGTGGGGGGGGTAGTTGAATAGGGAGTTCTCAGCAGAAGAAAAACAGAATGGCTAAGAAATATCTCCAGAAATGTTCAGCATTCCTGGAAATTAAGGAAAATGTAAATGTAAACAACTTTGAGATTTAATTTCATACCAATCAGAACAGCAACGATCAGCAAACAGCTGATCACAAATGCTGGTTCGGTGGTGGGAAAAAGTGACCCTCATTTACTGTGGGTTGCAAACATAAGCAGTCATTATGGAAATCAGTGTGAAGAAATATTGAAAGCTAAAAGCAAATCTACAATATGACCCAAATAGCATCATCACTATCAGAAGTCAGAAAAAAATCTATTTCCCTGTCCACCTAAGCGCCTTAGAATCCAGCTTTGCAATTGAACAGAAACCGGGAAGTGTAGCTGCGGCTGAACACTGGCACATATTCTGTATTGATTTAGGACCCCCAAAGCCTGTAGGTCTGGCTGCAGCACTTCGCCTCACAAAAATCTGTGGTTGCAACAGCAAAGTCAGTCCTAGAATCAGTAAAGCCTGCCTTCCTAAACATTGAACATTTTAGTGCTTGCTGCCTGGGGATAAAAAGCACACTGCCATGGGTAGCATCACATGGCACAAGAATACTGTAGATAATCAGAATACAGCAGGAGAGCAGGGCACGTTTTATAACACAGCCTCCCACACCATTCCCCACCCCACCCCCAAATGTAGTCTCTCTCTGGAAACCCACTGGCCTGCCTAGAACTTTCACTGTCCTTCCCATTCTCCAATCCCAAATTCCCAGACAGATCTCCCCACCCCCACCCCCACCCCTCCCTGGTAGCAGACCATCTGATGTGTCCTCTCCCTCACAGCTCCCATTTCAAAGGAACTCATCTGATCTCCCACAGCTTTTTTTCCTCATCCCACCCATCCTTTTGCCTCACAGGCCAACACCCCACGTATTCTCTACTACTTCCATCTAGCCAGCATCCAGAGTCATATTCTCCTGGAGATGAAGCTTACCTCCATTCCATGGACCCTCTCAAGCACCCTGGCCACAAAGCCCATATCCATTCCTGAATGCTAGTTCCCAATATCTAGACTCCAAAGCCCTCCCCACAGAGACCACATATCCCTAAGCTCAGAGATAGCAACAGAAACAAGGAAATGGAAATCCCAGTCAAGAAAGACAAGACCAGATCAGGTACCAGCACCTAGAATTACAGTCATCCAAAACCCAGATGTCAAGCATCAGCATCAAAACACGTTAAGTAGCAGCCAGGACAGTATCTCTTCTCTAGACCGGAGCAGCCCTACCATGTGGGGTCCTGAGAAACACAATATAGCTAAAGTACAGAAATGGACTTCAAAATAGCTATTATTAATATAAGCAAGCACCTTAAGTTATAAAATAAATACATTAATAAAATCTATGAAAACACAGTGGGAAGAAGTGAAGAAAAGTGGTCAAGACCTGATTGTGGAAATAAAATCAGTAAAGAAAAGCCAAACTGACAGGCAGGGTCTAACAGGGAATGGAAATGGGGAACCTCAGAGGCAAGCCTCAGCAACAGAATACAACAGATGAAAGTGACCTGACAAGAGCAATCACAGATAGTGGCCGAACACCAACCAACGACCTAGGACTGAATAAGGAATGCAAATGCATGACAGAGAGCGAGGCTAAAATTCACACGTGACATTATTCGTATCTCCTGTAATTACAAAAAGTAAGAATTCGGAGTCTTTTTTTTTTACTTAAGAAATACTACAATAACATACTTAACTTTAAAATATTCTTCAGTTTTGCCCACTGTAAGGTTTTGATATGGCAGACCACCATCATTATTTTTGTCCTTAGGATTCCTATTTCTGTTTAGGTAGAGATAATACTGTAACAGTGATGCAGTTAATCCAAGTCAAGGCCAAGGATAGGCCCCAGCCAGTAAGCTATCTTACCTTGGCTCTAGTGCCCCAACTAGTCATGCAGGACAACTTTGGTGTTGTCCCCATGGCCTGCTACTTCAGACTGCTGCTTGAGCAGCTAATAATATATGTGGATCCTCATAGCCAGGCTTCACCATAGTCAAGATCTGTTACACAATTAATTACTGTATAGTCAGGTACTTTATTCTTTAACAATTGTTTTGCATTATCTCTGGGTTATAAATCCTTAACATGAAACTCAGATATAAGAAATTTGACAATAGTTTAGAATTTTATACTTATTTTCTTAAATGTGAGCTATTTCTAAATTGATTACAAATTTGGCATATAAACAAAAAACTCTATGTCAAAAATTTTTTATTTATTGCATAACCAATGAGTGAATGTTATTCACTGTTACTGTTGTAATGTTATATGAAAATTATATTACTATTATCAATCATTCATTATCAATGTTACTGACAGTAATATCAGATGTGATGAATTTTTGTGAATCATTTAATATTTTAAAACACTTAATATAATTAAAAACATTTAAAATAATCACAAATATTCATGAATTATATGGAGTTCAAAGATTATAAATTACTGCTAAACATGTTGATTGGAACTGAGGAAACTCATTGTTTAAGTTAGGGTTATTATTGCTATGATGACATACCATGACCAAAAACAATTTGAGGAAAAAACGGTTTATTTCGCTAACATATCCCAAGTCACAGTCCGGTGAGGAAGCTGAGGCAGGAACTCAAACATGGCAGAAACCTGGAGGCAGGAGCTGATGCAGAGGCCATCAGGGTGACAGCTTACTGGTTGCTCATCATGACTGCTGACATTTCTCAACTGAGGTTCCATCCTTTCAAATAACTCTAGCTGTGTAAGCTGACATAAAACTAGTCGGCACATTTATTTTTTTTTCAGAAGTTGGTTCAAATCTTTGCATTATTATAAAAAACTAAAAATAATATACTCGTATTAAAGTTTCCCTCATTAATTTAAAGCCTATGTCAGCAAAGCATACAATGAACAATTCAGCCACACAAATGTGTTAAGGAAAATAAACATATGTCATTAAGTAAATTTGATTAACAGGGTACAAAAGTTACTCAACAGAGACAGCTATGAATCAGACACAGTCCTTGAATGGCATTTACATTGGAAAATGATTTCACATACAAAGTTACATTGAAGTATAAGTAGGAGATACTGGAGATAGTGTGGCTTCTTCTCCCCATCTTCTTTTCCTAGTTACCAGTGGGCAGACTCAGAGAATCTCTTTTAACTCAGTCCTCATCTGAAATTCTAATGTCCCTTGTGTTAACGTGGCAGAAAGCTCAGGGCCACAACTGTGTTTACTCTCTAAACTGTGTCTAAAGTACATCTAACAGCTCCTTGTTACATATTGAAATGGACAGGTTTTGCTTGGAAGGCTGATTACTTTTATTGATTAACACTACAGTTGATTTACTAGGTTCGGCCTGCCTGGGGGAAAGCCGGGTTCCTTCAGGAGTAGGGTAAGGTTTGCTGGAAGCACTTGCCAAACTGTGTCCACTGGACCATGACAGAGAGCATGTTACTTCTCTGAGTTAGACAGAATAAGCAATTAGATGTGTGAATAAAAATTTTACTCTGGGTATTGAAGCAAAAGCTTAAAAGCTATGTAATTATAAGTGAAAAGTCTGCTCTAGTGATAGTTCCTGAATCTAAAACATTTCAGAATTTCAGATTGGCTCAGAAAATTATCACACAGAGAAATTGCAGTTATTTTCTCTTTACAGGTTAGCAAATGTGCAGGTTTTATTGTCATTCCTTTAAGTTCTTACACTTTTTAGTCTATATATTTAGGGGGAAAGCTTTGTATAAAGATAATGGCTGCAAAACTTGAATTTTAAAATCTGTAATTACTCTAAAAGAAACTGTGTGTCTCTAAGACAATTTCAGAGATGGATATAAAGTGAGTTTTAGAAATGTTAGGGAAACTTTGACAACTTTAGACAGAACTCTTGATGCCTACATTACACTTCTGATGGATAAATAAAAATGATTTATGCACATACTACTTTTACTGACTCCGTGTGTGGGTGTGTGGGTGTGAATTTATGCAGTCAATACAAAATAAGGACTGAAGCATAAGAATTGAAGAGTCAATCACATGCAGTCATTTTGAATGATATACATTGTATCATTAAAAGTATTTGATATAATATTCAAACATGCACATAATGTGGTTGGATCTAACCCATCCCTCATTTCCTCTTCAACGAATTCCATTTTCCTTCCCACCCACTCTGGACTCTAGCTGGCTGATTCAATTCACCTGTTCTGGCTCAAAATCCCTCTCTAAGCTGACTGATTTAAAATAGCTTCTCTCAGCTTCTCACTGAATTGCTCTTCTTGGCCTCATACTAACTTTGGCAATTTGCTCTAATCTTCTGGTCCCTTTGTATTCTCTGGTTTCAACTACCTCCGCTGACCTGCACTGAACTGGACAAACTCACTGTACTGATTCACTGCACTCTCTCCTTCTGTACTGTCCTTAGATAGCTTCTCTTTCCTGTGCTGTTCCCGTGAGAGTTGGGCATATCTTCTATCTCTGACTCATTCTGCCAAATCCTTCTCTGATTTGTCACTTTGCCCCTCAATTGGAAGTCACTTTCAAACATGGCTGCTTCCTCCTGCAAACTAATTTTACCTTAAAATTAGTGTACACTAAGGCTATTTGTGTTTTCTAGCAGGAAGAACTAAAGATGTGTCCGTATCCACGTCAGATCACAAAGACCTGGAAAGGTCTCTTGATGTGATTCCTTACCAGAGCAGCCATGTTGCTGGATTAAAGTACTTCTGCAGTTTGGTCATGGAATTTAATCACAGAAATACAAGCCCTACTAAGATACTCACTAGATCCCATTAGTGCTTTCCCTATGTGTGCGGGTATGGTGATAGCCACTAATACATTGTTCAGTGTCCACATCCAGGGAGGGAGAGAGAGAGAGAGAGAGAGAGAGAGAGAGAGAGAGAGAGAGATGAGAAAAGAAATAAAAATAGATATGTGATAGATGTTAGAGATAGATAGATAACTAGATAGATAGATAGATAGATAGATAGATAGATAGATAGATAGATAGATAGAGAGAGAGAGAGATAGATAGATAGAGAGATAGATAGATAGCAGACAGGAATACAAGCAACTAGATAGATTATTCCTTCCTTGGAGCTATCACCTGACAATTGGTTTTCAGTAAAGAGTGGATCCTAGAGAACTCCTCTCACAATTATGAATACATTTTTCCTGAATTAATATCATGTGAACCTTGTACCACAGCTGCTATAATTTCATAATCATGATAACATGTTATAGTTTCTATAGCAGGTGATTTTATCTCTTTATTATATATATGAAAAATCAATGTAATTTATTTTTAAATTGTCTTGAATGCTGGGCATATTTTTGAGCATTGAGAAAAGTAAATTTTATGTAGTTTGTATCATTTATTTAGTGCTGAGAAATTTATATTGAACACTACAAAATGGTTCATGAGAATATAGAATTTTTCTTCAATTTTCTATAAATCAATTTTTAGTTTTTAATTTAGCATATTTTAACTAATAATCAAACATGAATTGATTGTATAGTTCTTGTATTTTCCAACTGATCATTACAAGTTTAGTTTGGGTAAAACAGTTTTGAAATACCAAATCTTGTATCGCCCTGATTAGGGGCATTTATAGTTGTAATTCTATTTTTACAGAAACCATTGTTCAATAAAAAATGTTATGCAATTTCCTTTTAGAGAGAAATTTGGTATTATTTTCCTATGTTTTATTTTGTTGATAATTTCCACTTTTATTGCTGTTTGATTAGAGTGTTGTATTTTCATCAAATGTACTGATACTGTTTTTCTTCTAAGGACAATCCTTTATAAATCTCAGTCTATATTTGGAAAGGTAATGCACCCTGTATTATCAACAAAGTTAATAAAATATTCCTCTAAAGGTCTACCTCACTGACTGTATGAATTATTCTCCTTCTCTCTTTATTCCTCTCCCTGCACCAGGACCAATTAGTAATCGATAGTTGATGACTTTGTTCCTTACTCAGGTTTAACAACATTCTTCCACATTTATTTGGAACAAATAAATAGCTCTGGATAATCTCTACAGATTAGTAAAAATATTCCCAGTTTAGAAGGCTTATGCTGAAAATTAGAATGACCAAAAGACACAAAATTAAAATTGTAAACTGATGTGGTTTTATGTGTCTTTTATTTACTTCATTAAAGAGTGTACATAAGCTCAGCTATCCTTTGTACACTAACCTTTATTTATTATTCCTATCCTATTTGCTTTTATAAAAGAACAATAACAAATTTAAAATGAGTATTTTTGTGTATACTTTTGAAATTCTATTTACTATTAAGTTTTGTGTATTAGTTTATTGATTTATAATCTTATTTGCAAGTTACATTTATTTTTATATTAAGTCATATGGTCTTCATCAAGATTCTTAGAATCAATATATGCCATATAATAGTAGTACTTAGCTTCTTTATTATTAGTCTTCGGTATGTGAGGAGGGGTCATGGGAACCAGAAGGCAATATTGGGTATCTTCCATTTTTGCTCTCTCCTTACATTTTAAGACAAGACCACACTCTGAACCTAGAGTCACAGAATGGTTCATCTTGCTGTCCAGGAAGCCCATTGGATCCAGTGATGGAATTATGGACTCACCACTAATATTCCTTGTCATAGGGCATTAATGGGGTCTTCAGGCTTACACAGTAAGCCCTTTACACACTAAGCAATTTCTTTATCTTCTATTATTATTTGTATTCAACAATAAATAACATAAAAAAGTTTTATGTAGACATTTTGACTAAAAAATATCACCTTTTAAATTAATTAATTAATTAATTTTAAACTCCAGATTTTATTCCCCGGTCTACCCTCTGAGTATTCCACATGCTGTACCTGCTCCCCACCCCACTGTTTTTACAAGGATGTCCACACATCCCACACCCCACTCCACCAGACCTCTAAACTCCCTGGACCCTCCAGTCCTTTGAGGGTTAGGTGCATCTTCTCTGACTAAACCTAG